>JAQIFY010004470.1:0-11742 GCA_028533085.1 Varecia variegata | reverse complement strand
TATATTCTTGTTTTTTCCATTGTATGCAAATTGAAAGAAAAAGATGTACCATTTCTCTGTTGTATGTTGGATTATGTAGGAAATGTTTGTGTACAAATCAAAAAAAAAAGATGAAAAAGTTCCTGTGGATGTTTTGTGTAGTATCTTGGCATTTGTATTGATAGTTAAAAATTCACTTCCAAATAAAACTCCCATGATGGTAGATTTTATGTGTGCCCAATTTGAACAAGGGTTGATTGACACCTGTAAAATTTGTCAAAACGTTCCTCTTGTAAGGAAATACAGTAATGTTAAATTATATGATTTTTGTGTGAAGTGTTTTTCTAGCATTCATAAATGAAATCCAGTAGGGGTGGTAGACATAAAACTCCAGTAGTTAGGCTCTTGTTTTATTAAAAGGGGTAGTCAACCAAAATGAGAGCCTAATCATTAACCAGTTACTCCAGTCTTCATTTCATGTTAACTATGAGTAATTGAGTTATTTGGTTTCTTTCTTTAAATAGCTCTAGTTTGGTGTGTGGGGATAAAGTAAAATAATTGTAGAGTATATGGTTCTTGGCTCATACATCCCTAAAATTACCTCTTAACCTCCAACTGTCCAGAAAGCTTGAAAACAGGTTAACAACTATGTGGAAAAGGAGTCATGAATGTAATTGGTTTCTTAAATTTAGGGAAAGAGGCTTGTGTTGTATAATAAAATGTGAATTGGGCAGTTCTGGAATACATATAAATAGTACATGCAAACATGCTTTTTAAGGAAATTAGAATTTCACTGACCACGCCCACTCCCCATTTAATTTGGAGAGGGACATAGAGTATTCTCTAATAGAACATGAAATAAATATCAAAATACCACTTTAAAGCCAGTGAATGTTACCTGTGGGATAGTTTCCCCAAAGGTGGAATTAGTCAGAATTGCCACCTGGGTGTTTTAAGTGTGGGTGAGTTGGGGTTGCTTAGGGTGAAATCAGCCATTCTCCCGAAAGAAAAATTACCAATGACATTTTAGTCAAATTGTTACTCCCACTGGAGGAAAGTATTAACTGGCTTTCAAAGGTTTCATCATTTAAAAATGTTATGAAGCACATGGACTGTTACCTGAAAATGTTTTCATTTTTGCCTTTTGAATTAATTCAGACTTTCAACACATGAACCTACTGAAGATTAAATAGATTGAAGAATATCTGTCATTGATAACTTGTATAAAACTGGGGGTCGAGGGGCTTCTGCATTGCCACACTTTTTTTGTTACTATGGGTACATAATAGTTATCTGTGGGGTACCTGGAAAGTTGATACAAGCCGTACAATGAATTAAAATGTTAACTGGGGTATCCCATCACCTCAGGCATTTATTTCTTGCCACTACTATTGGTAAATCAAATGGTGTTTTAAGTTGGGATAGGAATTGAGATAAATTGAGAACATTTTCAAGAAGAGTGAGAGAAGTGAACATATGTTCTTAAAATTTGTTAAATGGAACACTGAACCAATTTTGTGAGAAGCAACTAGTGTACATGATGCTGACTTACTGAAGCTTTAAGAACTTTAGCAAATGTAAAGTTTTTTTGTTTTGTTTTGTTTGAGACAGTTTCACTCTGTTGCCCTGAGTAGAGTGCTGTGGTGTTAGCCTAGTTCACAGCAACCTCAAACTCCTGGGCCCAAGCAATCCTTCTGCCTCAGCCTCCTGAGTAGCTGGGACTACAGGCATACACCACCATGCCCGGTTAATTTTTTCTATATATATTTTTAGCTGTCCATATAATTTCTATTTTTAGAAGAGAATGGGGTCTCGCTCTTGCTCAGGCTGGTCTTGAACTCCTGAGTTCAAACAATCTCTCCGCCTCAGCCTCCCAGAGTGCTAGGATTACAGGCATGAGCCACCTCGCCCGGCCAAATGTAAACTTTTAAAAATGTTTTTAGTGTAATTTAGAAAGTCTTACCAAAATGCCAACAAACATGTTGGAAGCCAAGTTGTACCACAATTATTTCAAGAATTTAATACTATTTTATGATAGTCTCAAATGAAAAAATAATTTTGAATCTAAAAAAAGATGAATTTAAACCCTTTTCCTACTTTTAATGAGTTCAAATTTTAGTAGTTTGCCTTTCATCTATTTTCCTGAGTATTTTGACTTGGATCCTAAATCTTTGATGACACTGAATAGAATTAGGAAACCAAACAGCAATTTTTCTTTTAAAAATCACTTCAGTGGTTTGTCTTATATTTTTAGTGCTCAAAATATCATTGTTCCACACAATTAAATGACAAGTTGTGAGTTGCTTAAGATTGCTACTAGGTAAAGAGCCCTATATTTTAAATCTTCTCTTAGAATGTTAGACCAATGAAAACTTATGTTCATTGTTTAGTGCCACCAAAAATTTTTATTGGAAAGGGTTCAGTCTTGATGGTGTTTGTAAGTAAATTAAATCAACCTTAAATACCATATTTTTCAGCTCCTGCTTATTAAGGTTTTTCCATTGCTGGCAAGTTGGAAATGAAACTGGCCAACTTCTGGGTGGCACTGAGTTTTTGGAAAGCGATATTGCACTGTTTCTCAAATTGTGTTCCCAGGACCACCTTCAGAATCTAAGGTGCTCGTTAAAAATGCAAGTCCTGGATCCTATGTCAGCTTACTGAATCACAATTTCTATAGAGGCACCAGGAACATTCTTGGAAGTTCGAGGACCATTATGGTCCTCAAATGCAATGTGTAGTAAGAACTACAAATATGTTTGCATACCTTTTCATTAAGTCATCAAATAACGTATTTTCTTCCTAAGGTGTATGGGAACAGCGCTAGGCCTGAAGGGTGCAGTGGTTAGCAAAAACTTGTAGAGAATCCAATTACAACATACTGATAATGAGAAAAAGGAACCATATAGTACTGTAAGATGTGTTTAAGAAAGCAGAAAACAACATGTATGTACATATGTATTTGTGTATGCACATTAGTAAGCATGCTGCTTGAAGTAACACTGTCCTTCCTAGAGTTCAACTAGAAATCTTGACCGAAATATTTGGGACCCAAAATTCTGCTCTATGCTCTTAGCATATGAACAAAAGTAGACATTGTGGGAGCTTGTTTGCACAGATGGACATCATTTGCCCAACCAGGCCTCTGCACTTTCAGTAAGGGAGGAAATCTGACCTGAGGAAAAGGAGAGAAGGAAATACCTGGAGGAAAAGCCCAGGCAGTTAACAGCTTTGTACGCTCAACACTTGGTTATCTGTGGGTGATTGATTGGTTCCAGGCCTTCCCTCAGATACCAAAATAGGATGCTCAAGTACCTGATATAAAATGGTGTAATAGCTGCATATAACCTATGCACGTAACTCCTATCATCTCTGGATTACTTATAGTACCTCATACAACATAAGCACTATGTATTAATAAATAGTTGTTACACTATTTAGGGAATAAAGCCAAAAAAGTCAAGTACAGAGGTAATTTTTTTCCCAGTATTTTTTGAGTCCATGGATGCAGAACCCATGGATATGGAGGGCCCATTCTATCTTTTTTTTTTTTTTTAAGACAGGGTCTCACTATGTTGCCCAAGCTGATCTTGAACTCCTGGCTTAAGTGATGCGGCACTACCACACCTGGTTCCATTGCATTTAAAATGGGGAACTAATCTGAGTCAAAGTGTTTGCATGTGATTCTATATGCAAATACACACTGGAGAACAGAAAATGCATGTGTTTTATAGGGCTGGGTTCCCATTTGCCAGGTGATCACCAGACCCTAGCAACAAGGTTAGGATAAACTGGCATGCTGCCTATCCCATGACCTGAAATGTTTTTCCCTGCTCCTTCAAACCCCTTATTTCCATCTCTTAACCCCCACACCTTTAATTGTGAGGGAAATTAAACATAGAGGTCACCAAAACCTCACACCTTTCAAAATCCTTTCAGAATTTTTTCCCCTTTTGATCATCCTTTTTTTCCCCTTCCTGAAGACTTTCTACCATTAAGGCCAGGATTTATAGAAGGGGAGGACCAGTTCACCTACAACAAAATCTATAGATAGGATGGAAAAAGCATATGACTTAACTTATCAAAAGTTAAAAGGGGACCAAAAGAAGGAGAAGTCCTTTTAATAGAAAGGAGAGTTGGCAAGACAATAGGGTAAAAGGTGCCAGCTAGGTCTCTCAGAGACCTCCCTAAATTTCAGCCTGTGGCAGGACAAGTCGGGAGTGATTAGTGAGAGCAGGAACTCCAGATGGGTTGAAGAGAAAAATCAAAAGTAGAGAAGCAAGGCAGAAGCCTCACTTCTAATTTGGAGCCCTGCAAAGTGGCCCAGTGACCGTATGGGATAGGAAGCAGAGAAGAAATAGAGACATGCCATGTTTTGGCACAGAGATGACGAGATCACATGCACACACCCCACAGAATTTCCCTTTCACATCCATATATCAAAAGAGGGACATGAGTTGAGAACTAATGGGCTTGTGATGGGGTCACTACGGTGAAGGGTGTCGTTACTGAATAGGAGGAGCTATAAGGTAGACCAGCCAGGGGCTGGATGGAGACATGGAAGATTGGCAAAGGATCTGCAATACCAGTGAAAGCCAAGGTGGGTTCAACTTAGTCAAGGAAGACTGTTGGGCTTAGTGCTGAGAAACCACACCCCAGTTACACTAGCTATGGTCATTCAATGGTAGCTACCGGAAGAGCAAAGGCCAAAATTCAGACACCAAACAGACTACACCTCGGCTAGAGGTCACAGCTTGCTAACAAAGACCCTTTCCTCCTATTATCAGGAGAACACCTAAACCTCCCTTTGCACCCAGAAAACATCTTGAAAACAAGGCAAAAGAAAGACCTTGGAGAGAAAATAAACAGCCCTTTAAATTAACTATTTCCCTTAAATGAGACTATTTAAAACTGGAAGAGACCAAGTTACTTTTACCTGGCAAGTTTCTGTGTTTTTTCTGTCATCAGTGGGAATGGGAATTTATGAGAAAGTTCAACTCAGTCAAGAGGGCATATGGCATTTTTAACCAGCACCTGGTCATCACGAACTAACTCTTCAAAAGCCTATGCCTATGAGGTACAGCTTCCCGCAAAGGTTTTCAAAGAAACATTCTCAGCTAGCATGTTGCTTTGGCCCTTTGCCCCTTGTACTTTCCTCCTTCTGTGGACACAAACCTGTAAGTGTAAGCCATTTCACACCAAAGACAAAAGCCAAATGGTAGGGATGGTGAGGCAGAAAGCGAGGAGCCTAGATCCTTGCTGACATTCTCAAATAGCTGCACCAGCCTTGGGGTGCCGACCTCTGGACTTATTATACGAGAAAAACAATCCCATTTTTCTTTAATCACTATAGTCTGGCTTTCTGTAGCTTGAAGCACAATTCTATCCAGATATTGGATTGTCTACCTTTCCCACCAGATCATAAGATGTCAGATACCATGTTTGTCCTTGCTCTCTATGTAAGACTGTAAGCTTTCATACGAAGTAACAAAAACCCAACTCAAGCTGCTTTAAACTATAAGGAAGTTTATTAACTCACATAACTGAAGATCTTAAAGTAGGACAGAGTAAAGAGTTGACGTAATACCATTACTCTAGTTCCATTTCTCAGCCATTCTTTTGGCCTTGCCCTCCCCACGTGTTGACTTCAATCTCCACCAAAAGTGCCACAGCAATTCCAGGTCTTACATCCAAGCTCAACCAGGTCCAGAGGGAGCACAAATCACTTTTGGAAGTTCTTCTTGAAGAGTGAGGAAAAGCTTTTCTGGAAGCATCCTGCAAACCTACCCTTGCAACTCACCGAGGTGAACTGGGGAACATGAATAATCCTAATTCTGTCGCTGGCAAGAGGATGGTATTAACCAGTCCAGACCACCCCTGAGGGTAAGGATGCTAAACTACAGAGACTGTGGTTAAGAGCGACAGATTCCTGAACAATATGTACTGGAAATGAAGGAGAGAAACAATGTTGAGTAGGTAAATAACTCACTTTTTGTATTTTCAGCATCTTGTAGACATACTTAAAGAAAAACAAACATAAAAATCCAGACACACCAACTTTATGATTTGTCTCAATATTAAGAAGGAAGCAGGCCGGGTGAGGTTGCTCACATCTGTAATTCTAGCAGTTTGGGAGGCTGAGGCAGGAGGATCATTTGAAGCTAGGAGTTAGAGATCAACCTGGGCAACACAGAGAGACTCCATCTCTACAAAAAATAAGATAATAAGCTAGGTGTACTGGCATGAGCCTGTAATCCTAGCTACTTGGGAGGCTGAGGCAGCAGGATCACTTGAGCCCAGGAGTTTGAGGCTACAGTGAGCTATGATCATGCCACTGCACTCCAGCCTGGGCAACAGAGTGAGAAATCTATCTCAGAAAAAAAAAAAAAAAGGAAGCATGTTTTATTCTTGTTTATACTACTGCTAGTGTCTAACTCAATACTCTGAACATAGGTAAGAATTCCAGTTGTTGATCTTTTTCTATCAACAAGCCTCAGCAAGAGAAAATGGCCTAAACTGTTCATATTTAATCTTTTAGATTCTTTTAGATTGCTAGATTTTCTTGCTCATCAATTTGACTCCCAAGATTTAACAGCTGCTGGTGTAGAAAGGAAAAATCCCAAACCAATAGATTTATATTTACTCAACAACTGTATTAATGTACTAGTGACTTTTTCTGGAAAACACATCATAGTGGAGACCTTAAAGTTCCTTTTTCTTACCAAAACGAAGAAATTGGAGGGATAAAGATCTTCTGCTTCTCTAGGGGGACAGCTGTCAAACTTAAAAAGCTCCAAATCCTCCAAAAATACCAAGGAAGAGACTTTACTGTGGATAACTAGAGATGACTACTGATTATTTTCAACAGGTGATTTTCAAAGTGTCAAAGTTTTGTTATCCATGGAGATTAAGCCTTCCAAAAAGAGTAAAAATACATCTACACTAATACTGAATCACCAAATTTGGATCAGTACTAAATTGACTTCTGTACCTCTCTCATCCTGATACAAAGTATTTTTAAAAGTTTGCAGTAGTAAGGTGATACTTATTTCCTCATTTTAAACGTCTCTTTAGTAGGGGCACTGATATAGTCACTAATTGACCAGAATGGTTGGCATTGATTGGCTCATAAAGTGCCCCTGATTTGGGGGGGATCGATTACCAAAGGTTTGAATCTCAGCCCAAAACACAGTTGTGATGGGGGCTCATCAATGAACCAGTTAGCTTCACTTGCAAAAACGGGGATCACAACAGCCGCTTTTGTTAAGTGCCAGACTAGGTGAGATGGTGTACCTAAGCACAATGTCAGGCACACAATGTTCATTTAACACTTTAACACACTTGTTTCCTCAACCATTTCTCCAAACCTCCCAACTAATCAAACGTTCTTTCGGCTTCCAAATAGGCCAGGAATTTAGGAAAAGAAACCAGCTGCCCAGTGTCGCAGTCGGGGGGAGGCTCAGAACCCGGCACCGAGACCGAGCGCCATAATGCTCGTAGCGGCCAAAGAAGCAGGGCGTCGCCGACAGCCCAGACTTCGTCCTTGGGGAAAGGAAAGGACGGGGAGCCGGCTGAGGGCAACGCGGTACACCGGCTGCAGTCATCGCGACCCAAGCCAATTCGGCAAACCTCAGTCTTCGTGTCCCATCTGTCCGAAGGCTGGGTGGGAAGAGGCACAAAATAATGCAGCCACACACCCCAGGCTGGCCAACCCCCGGGACGGCGCGCTCTGGACCCTATGAAGCGGCTTCCGGACCTTCGGAGCCGGAAGCGGAGGTCCGGCGCACGCCCGAGCGAGAGTGGGCGGGGACGCTCTCCCGGAAGTGCCTGAGGCCTCGGCCCGGCGCGCATCCCGCAGTCTCTACGATTAATTTGGAGCGCGACGGGACGGATGATCCTACAACCTGGCGGCGCTCAGTTCTCAGTGTCACTTTCTAGGACGGCAGCACTTTGTTTATTTAGGGTGGTGACGCCACGGTGGGTAGGGCGCGCGAGGCGCCGAGAGACTCCGGACCCTGCCCCGCCTAGGGCTGGAAGAGGCTGTGACCAGTCCGGAGTCAAAAGCGTGGTTTTCCTGTCCCAAAGGTTAGGGGCAGAATGGACAGGCTCCTAACGCCCAGGGAATCCGCTAAATTCATTGCAGAAAACAGCCGGGATGTGTTCATTGACAGCGAAGGCGTACGGAGGGTGGCCGAGCTGCTGCTGGCCAAGGCGTCGGGGCCGGAGCTGCGCGTGGAGGGATGGAAGGCCCTTCATGAGCTGAACCCCCGGGCGGCAGACGAGGCCGCGGTCAACTGGGTGTTCCTAACAGACACTCTCAACTTCTCCTTTTGGTCCGAGCAGAATGAGCACAAGTGTGTGGTGAAGTATAGGGAGAGAACGTACAGTGGGTACTGGTCCCTGTGCGCCGCAGTCAACAGAGCCCTCGACGAAGGTTGGTGCCCTTCTCCGTCGGACCCAACAGCCTTTGAGGCTACGGTTTACTGGGAGGGTGGGGTGTATGTGTGTCCCAGTGAGCAGGTTGGGAGATAGAGTAATATGTTAACGAGGTGAACCTGAAGTACTTGCAGGTCTCTCTGCTTAAAATAAAAGTATGAGGAGAGGTGTATTCAGTGGGAAATGATCCTAATATTTGTCATTATCACAGTTTAAGCATAAAAGTCAGTTTTCTAAACAGTGCCGCTTTAATGGTACCTGAAGAACAAAGGGGCAGATATAAAACATTTTACAAGTCAAAATACATCTGATGTAATATTACAATAGTTAGAAGTGGGTGAATACACACGAACAAGAAGAAAAATGAGAGTTTTGCTTTTATTATTCATCCACTTTTGGTGCATTCCTGTAACACTCATTTGGTTTCCTATTAGTTGCCTGTTGTAAAAGCAAGGGTCTAATGAATATAAAAGTATGACATTGCTCCTCTGAATTTTCTTTTCTCCCTAAAGGAATACCTTTAACTAGTGCCTCGTACTATGCCACAGTGACCCTGGATCAGGTTCGCCACATATTTCGTTCTGACTCAGACGTTTCCATGCCTTTGATAAAAGAGAGACACCGGATTCTCAATGAAACCGGGAAAATTCTGCTGGAGAAGTTTGAAGGCTCTTTTCTTAATTGTGTGCGAAAAAGTGAAAATAGTGCACAGAAGTTAATGTACTTGGTCGTTGAAAATTTTCCTTCTTACAGAGATGTGACTCAGTTTGAGGTGAGTTGCTTCTGTTGGGAATTTTAGTAGTTTTAATAATCCTTTCAGATAAAGTGGGGATGATCAGTGAGTGCAAAAATATAGTTAGATAGAATGAACAGTAATTTGATAAAACAACAAAGTGACTATAATCAGGAAGTCAGGGTGTATTCTAAATTAATTAAAATAGTGGAATTATAATGTTCCTAAAACAAATGTTAAATGCTTGAAGTGATGGATACCCCACTTCTGATTTGATTAATTCACATTGTATGCCTGTATCAAAACATCACTTGTACCCTATAAAGATATTCAATTGTTACATACCCATAATAATTAAAAATTTTTAAAAAGTCATCCTTTCAGAGTTAACTCTTTTGCTTCCAGAACTTATTTTGGTAGTAAAAACTTAAATTTAAATTTTGAAGTTCATTCCCTGTGGAATCTTGTTACAAGAACCAGTAACAAGATTAAGTGATGTTTCATTACTTCTTTATGTTTTCTAATCAGTGTATTTCCCTTATTCTTTACTTTTGTCCTTTTTTCTTTGTCCATTTAAAATATTCAAACCTAAAAAACATTGAACCATTTTAGTACTCCAAAAAATTTACTTTATTGGCTGAAAATCACGATGTGTACTCTAGCCAGGAGCAGTGGTAAGAGCCTGTAGTCCCAGCTACTGGGAGGCTGAAGTGGTAGAATGGCTTCAGGCCAGGAGGAGTTAGAGGCTACAGTGAGCTATGATGGGGCACCTGAATAGTCATTGCACTCCAGCCTGGGCAACATGGTGAGACTCCATTCTCTTAAAAAAAAAAAAAAAAAAAAAAGGAGAATGTGTACTAAATTCTAATAAGTATTTCTTGCAAAGTTCAATGTACTGTATATATACTATGGGTTTTCTTTTTCACATAATGTATTTTAACAATATTATTTGTTTTATGGTACAAAAAAATTAAATAGATGTATTTTTAAAATGGTGAACACTTTGTTATACCCTGCCAGTATGCACCTCGATCTTCTTTTTGTGAAATTCTTTTGGAATCCTTTATTACAGTGTATTTTAACTATGGCATAGAGTGAAAGCAACTTAAGAGGAATAACTAAATCTGTTAAATAAATTAATGAATACTTATATCAAATTGAATTTTAAAAGTTATCATTTTGTGATTGCAATTCAGAAATAACTACAATTACCAATAATACTGTTTAATCACTTTTTATGATGTAAAAGTATTCACACACTCTCATTTGATCCACGGAACAGCTCTGTGGGGCTAAAGGATGAGGAACATTATTGTCCTGTTTGCAGACAGGAAGCAAAAAAGTCTGACAGACAATGAAAATTGGTACATGAACCATTTCCCTTGAGTAGTCATTTCTAAAATACATTTTTACAGAAAAATCCCCAAAATGTTACAAAAACATACTTAAGAATCTTAATACTTTCTTAAAGGAGTATTATGGTTTTTCCATTTATTTTTCTCATAAGATTATCATTAGTTACCCCAAAGCGCTATATTTCTGTAACCTCTATGATGCCTAACATAATACTGAGCACATAGCCGGTGTGCACTTAATGCTTTGATCAGTCAATTTATAGTTATCTTTGTGTATTCACTGAAAAGACTTACAAATAGTTAAAGCACATTGTCCAGCTAATTCCAAATCTGGAGGAATTCTAATGAACTTTTGGGACTTCTTTTGAAATTCACAAAGTATCACAATTGAATATATCTTAGTATTTTAAAATTTTCTAATTGCAAAAGTAAAATATGTTAATTATAGAATTTGGAAAGTACAGAGAAGCAATCCCTATTCTACAACTGACAGGTAACCACTGTTGATAATTGAGTCTTTCAAAAAATATTTTTTAACTTTTTTATTTTTTTAAGCCTAGTCAATGGGTCTTTTATATATTTATATGTTTATATATGTATGAATGTGTATTCATGGGGGGAAATAGGATCATGCTATATAAACTATTGAAATTTGACATTGTGGACATTTTTCTATGTCAGTAAAAATTCTTTCACGCACCATTTTTTTTCACAGCACCATTTTTTTGGTTTGTTTTTTTTGAGACAGGGTCTCATTCTGTTGCCTCAGCTAGAGTGTAGTGGCATCATCATAGCTCACTGCAACTTCAAACTCCTGGGCTCAAGCAATCTTGCCTCAGCCTCTGGAGTAAGCTGAGACTACAGAGATACACCACCACGCCTGATTAATTTTTCTATTTTTTGGAGAGACGGGGTCTCGCTCTTGCCCAGGCTGGTCTCTAACTCCTGGACTGAAGCCATCCTCTCACGTCAGCCTCCCAGAGTGCTAGGATTACAGGCATGAGCCACTGCGCCGGCTAGTTTGTTGTTATATTTTTTGATCTTTAACAATTGACACAAAAATAGTCACAAGTGTTTTAAATGTATACTTACTTACTGTGAATACTATTCGTTTTTAGACATTATGAACAGATGAATAAAGTTAAAAATTTGTAATTCAGACAGATTTAGATCAGTGATTTCCCAACTTGGCTGTGCCCCAGAACACTTAGGAAGCTTAAAATTCAGATATATTTTCAAAGC
>JAQIFY010004469.1:0-11743 GCA_028533085.1 Varecia variegata | reverse complement strand
TGCCAAGTGCTAATGAATAATGCACAGCCCTGTCTACAGGGACCCCACAGTTTGTATCATACTGGTGCTCACACTGACCATGCAGGAGGGTCAGCTCACGACAGAGGCACGCCCAAGCACAGAGAGCCCAGAAGAGGGTCCTGCAAATTTAGGAAAGGCTTTCTGGGTCACTGAATCTTACGAATAGAGTTAGAGGCCAAGAAGTTAACAGGGGATGGGAGGACACACATGGCAGAAGGAGATCTTGGCAAAGGCTAATTCTGAATGACCTGTGCAAAGAGTGTGGAGGAAACCCAGAGAGGAGCTCAGAGAAGTAGGCAGGTCCCAGAGCCTGGAGGACGTGAGGGCCAAGGGAAGGAGTTCAAGTTTATTCTGAAGGCAACGGGAAGGTGTCAAAGAGTCTCCATGAGGGAGTGACCTGGCAGACGCCATTTTTGGAGCAGTCATGACGGCAGCAGTGGAGGCTGACTGCAGCTGAGAAACGGGAGGAGGCTGTCACAGTACACTGAGCACTCAACGACCGAAATCTGGCCTTGGCAGGAAGAGCCGAGGAAGAAGGGATGTCGTAATCTATAAAGAGAGGCCAAGGAGAGATGGTGTCCAGAAACATCAGCTTCAGTTTCTGCCTCAAGTTAATTTGCTTTTTTCGCTGCAAACACAGAAAATTCACTAGTCCATGAATTTTGCTACCTGTTTCAGATAAATTCAACATGGAGAGGGGAGTAAACTCTTTCTAGATGAATATCTGTTCTTTTCAGAACACAGAGCCTCTAGTGCCTACTTTGTACACACGTTCCTACTTGCTATCAGAGAGACATGACAACAGCCTTTGAGGGCTTGTTCTCAGCAGTGCCAGGTCCCACAAAAACTCGCTGGAATGAAATGCAGAAGCAGCACTGAGAAGGGCCGGTGCTGCCACAGTCTCAGGGCTGGGACATTACATACAGCCTACAGATGGCTACACAAGCCCTGTGTATGGCCTACATGTGCCCAGATGCTTTTTAATGTGGGCACCAAGGCAGAGCAATGTGTTACGTGAGGCAGGCAGCCCTGGCTCCGTTTTGTTTTTACTGCCTCCCACCTTTAAGTAGAAGACTCTTCTTTTTAATTCTTCCTGTGATGTGGAACAGCTAAAATTAAAACGTGTTCTGCAAACTGACTCAACAAGCTCACCTGGTTTATCATTGACTGGCTGTGTGTCAAACTCCTGGGCTTGTACCTCAGAGATTGGATGCGGCCTCTATTTATAGAAAAGAACTGTTTCGAGATGAGGGAGTTTCTTCCCAAATATGAGAAGTCTCAGGGAGACGGTTTTAGAGCTGTCTACAGCCTGCGTTCAGGAGGGCTTCCTGCATCCATAACCTGTGAAACCGAATTAAGATTGGCTGACCTTTGAAACTGAAAAGTTTGTTTTGGAAGCACTGACTTAATTTCTGTTCCAGTTATAAATAGGAAGATTAAAGCATATAGCTGAGGATTCTGACAGTGCATGTTTTTAAAACCCTAACTGACAATGAAATAGCTTAATGCAAGAGTAAATTTCTCTGTAGGAAGTACAAAACATGTAAAATCATTGAAAAAAATTATCAGATGGCATATAAATACGGTAGGCATTTGTTAAGAGTGTGTTTAACTATGCCAGTAGATTGTTATTTTAAAGCAATTGCAATGACAGTTGTGTAGGATAATCATAATAAAGGCAATTACAATACTGGTGCTTTTGAAATGAGAATTTTTGTGCTTTTCTTTTTTTTTTTTTTTTTGTTTTCTTTTTTTTCTTATTATTTTTTTTGGACCTCTTTTGGAAATAGAATTTTTGTGCTTTTAAAGAATGCAGTTATATTCCTGAATGAGTCTGTGTAGAGAAAGGCAATGGAACATAGTAGCCTATGCTCGAAGCAGTGAGCTGCTGAGTTAGAATTTGCAAGTCAAAACTTATTTGCATGTAATTCTCAGAACAGAAATTAAAAAGCCATGAAAGATTACTTTGAAGAGAAATTCTAAAGATTACTAGAAATTTCTTTGAGTTAACCAGGAGAAGGAAAACAAAGCAGGGAAATGAAGTGAGGCTTGAAATTGTGTCTACTGTGTGTAAATGTGCAGATGGTTGAAGTATCTAAAGCAATTCTGGTAAAGGTTCCAGTAAGCACATTTATAGCAGGTAGTCCATGTACCTAGCCCAGCGCAGGATGCAAAACAAATTAGACCTGGTCCCTGGCTTTGGGTTAATGCAGCGGGCAGTTGGGAATGTGAGACACTGTGACACAAGTGTGCACACAAGTGCAGACATACTGTTAATGCCATAGAGCAGCCATTGCACGCTATCTGAATATACCCCTTTCCTCTTTTGGAACTGGAACCGCCTAAGGAGGCATTTCAGGCAACACGATCAAAAGGGCAACAAGGCATAACAGGTGTGGCTTTAAGTTACTTTAAAACAGCTTCTGTATTTCTGCTTCATTTTCATTTAAGGCAGAACCAGAACATTTCTCTCTACATATATCTTCTCTTTGCTTTCTCTAAGTGGAGGCAACGAGGCTAGTGGAATGTATGTGGGTTTGGAGGCAAAGAATCTCTGGTCAAGCAAGGTCACTGATGACTCAGCTACAAATAAAAGTGATTACAATTGAGGAAAGAAGGGTGTATCCATTTAGGCTAAAACCCAAAATAGCAGTGGTCTCACGTAAAAGAAGACCAAAGGCAGACAGTCTATGCCTGGTGGGCTGCTGCTTCCACCTCTTTGCTTCAGGATGGCTGCACGGGCTCCAGCCATTATGTCTGGATTTTAGGCAGCAGGAAAGATGGCAGGGAGAAGAAAGGCATGCCCCATCCTATAAGGTTGCTTCTTAAAAGTATCACACAACATTTCCACCTGTATCCCATCAACCAGAACTTAGTTGCATGGCCCCACCTAGTTTCAAGGAAGGCTAGAGAATGCGGTCTTTATTCTGGGCACTCATGTGCCCAGCTACACACAAGTGGCTCTATTGTGAAGCAACAAGAGGAGAACAAATATTGGGGGTCTCTGCCATAAGAAGTTAGCCAAAGGTACAAATGAATGAAGGAGGCTGGCATAGTTCTTCTTTAAGTGGCACAATTTCCCCTACTTGTCTAGAAAAGGAAGTTGAGCCTGTGTCATCAGGCCCAGGTTAAATGACTTACCCAAGGTCGTACAGTTTCAAATTGACCCCCAAATTTCAATGGCTTATTACAACAATTTTTTTTCTCATTCATGTCCCTTCCAACATGGGTTGCATGTATGGTATACTCTGCTCCGTGTGGTCACTCAGGAGCCCAGGCTGATGGAGCATCGCTGGTCACTACGGCAGAGGGAGAATGTGCTTTGCTCGAAAGTCACACATGGCACTGTGCTCATTGTCCCTGCTTCACTATATGGAAATGGGGGAGAGAACATGGTTATTCCATGAGCAATAAATGTCTCTCCAGCAGTTACGCAGAGAATTGAAATGTACTCCCTGTCTGTTCTAGAACCGCTTCCCCTGGGAAACAGGGTCTGGGCCACAGGAATTCAGAACTGTAGAAACACGACTGATCCACTTACATTCATATTTGTGTCCATTCCCTAAGTATGGTGGATATTATCAGACTTGCACTGCCTTTTATATTTCTCCCTTAAGTAAGTACTTCCTTTTGTATTCTGACAGATTTTTTTAAAAATCAAGAAAACATGTTTTCTCCTTAAAACATGTTTTCACCCTAAAACAGCAGGCAGTGTGACCTGTGCTGTAGACTTTATCCTGATCAGGGCAAGCAACAGTTGCAAGTTACAAAGTGTCCGAGCAGGCGGATGGGGCTTCATCTTCACTCACCCGCTGGCGTGTCTGCCCCCACTCTCCCCTGCTCAGCCCGGCCCGCCCCTTCCTCCCCTTGGCAGCCCATCGCGTGTATCCAGTCCCGGGCAGAAATCTGATAAGTGTGTTTGCAGTTCTTCCTTTGAAAGGAAGGTACAAAAAGCACTAAACCTGAAACTTAGAAGTAAAAGACTTAAGACCTCAAACCGCTTGAAACCATGTCCCCAGATCCTCCTTTGCCATCGATCTGCAAAGTCCCAGTTACAGCAGTGCTCATCTGAGCACTGAGGGCTGGGTAAGGTGATCTCCAGGCAGTGGAGAGAGGGCTGCTCTGCACCTAATTTGGGCCAAAGGGGAAACGTGTTGGTGACCCTGGCAGGGTGGGGGCGGGGCGTGGAGTTGGCTCACAGGGCTCCTGCTTCCATCCAAACCCCGAACATAGCCTAAACTGAATGAAGAATAGCGCAGGCCTCACGCAGGGGCTCTGCGCCATGTTTTGACATTTGGGCTAATTGCGGGCTTTAGAATGGCAAGTTTCAAAATCTGCTATTCTAAAAAAGAAAACTGTCATGAAAAAAGGGAGATTCTCAGAAATAAAATCCCAAGCAGAGAGATATAAGTTAGCCTGTTGCTGGAGAAAGAGGTGGCACCTTCAGCAGCCTGCACGTGCATCCTGCCTGTCTTGCCCGGTGGCCCCTCGGACCCTTCTCGGACTAGGCCTGCTTCCTCCTGGCGTGTGGGAGGCCTGGCATTGGGCAGGCCAGGTGACAGAACCAGGCTGCCTCGAGTCCATATGGCATCTTTGGGTCACTGAGGCAATGGGACCCTTCTGGGAGAGGCATCCCACCGTCACGGCCACTGCTCGGGAAGCAAAGGCTGGATGCACAGCAGAGCCCTTCGTGCACAGGGCACGCCGCTCTCTGTGCATGGTGCCCATGACAGCAGCAGGGAGGGCTGCGGGGCTCACTTCCCCTGGGACTGTCACTCAGCCACATGGCGATATGGACCCGACGTTGCCAGATCTTTCCATTTTTCAAGAGACACTGAGGGTCCAGACTGTAGTGTAAACTCTCCTGGTTTATAAATGTGGGTCACTGTTTCAAATATTTAAAACACTATGTGGACCCAACAAAAAATGACTAATGGACCCAACTAAATGACCTTTTGAAGCAGAAGGTGAGGGAAGCCAGGCCCAGCATGTGCTGGGGCCTGAGGTAAGCGCTGACGGTGACAACAGTGGGGGTTTAGCGTATGGGGCGTGTGAAGAGGGCAAGTGAAGGAGGAGTGGGCCTTCCACTGGGGATGGACCATGGAAAAACTGTCAGAATGTGGGAGTCTGCTGCTTTGATCTTGTTTCTGTGCCTCCTGTTAAGAGGAAGGCTGGAGAGGGTGGTACAGGCTAAGAGTGAAAGGAAGGTTAATGTAGAAAAAGCACTTAGCCTCTTCAATAGTCCAGACTTCTGGCCTAGCACGTTCATCATCAGAGCTAACACCTGAGGTGTATGCAATACACCAGGCACTGTTCTTGGCATTTGAACTCATTTAATCCCATCAACAACCCTATTTGGGCTGGGCGCGGTGGCTCACACCTGTAATCCTAGCATTCTGGGAGGCCAAAGCAGGAGGATAGTTTGAACTCAGGAGTTCAAGACCAGCCTAAGCAAGAGTGAGACCGCCCCCCCACCCCGTCTCTAATAAAAATAGAAAGAAATTAGCTGGACAACTAAAAATATATAGCAAAAATTAGCCGGGCATGGTGGCACATGCCTGCAGTCCTAGCTACTCAGGAGGCTGAGGCAGAAGGATTGCTTGAGCCCAGGAGTTTGAGGTTGCTGTGAGCTAGGCTGACTCCACGGCACTCTAGCCAGGGTAACAGAGCGAGACTCTTTCTCAGAAAAAAAATAAACCCTATTTGATGGGTCTTGCTATAATCCTCATTTTACAGATGAGTAAATTGAGGCACAGAGTGGTTAAATCACTTCCTCAAGGTCACACAGCTAGAAAATGGCAGAGCTGGGATTTGAGCCCAGGCAGTCTGGCTCCAGACCACGTGTTATTAACCACTACGTCCGTCCTCTTGGCATGAGAAAAACAGACAGGACTCTCAGCTTCGGAGGCCATCTGTGACAATCCTAGGAGAAGGGAGAGAACCAGAAGACTGAAGAGACATATAATGCGCCCTGAATTTTTTATAAAAAGTTTTAAATAAAATATATTCATACCAAAACTACAGACATGATACAATGATATCCCTGCATACCCACCACCTAGTTTAAGAAATAAAAGTTTCAGGTGCTTGCTGCCTGTGGCCCTTCTAAACCCATTCCCTTTGCTCCCTTCTCACCCCCTGTGCCTGTCTATGTTTGCCACATCTGTGTGTGTTCATAAACAACGGAGCCAAGAGTTGGGCAAGTTTTTAAACTTTATATAAATGGTATGTTGGCCAGGCAAGGTGGCTCACAGCTATAATCCTAAAAGTTTGGGAGGCCAAAGCAGGAGGATCACTTGAGGCCAGGAGTTCGAGACCAGCCTGAGCACGAGTGAGACCTCGTCTCTACAAAAAATAGAAAAATTAGCTGGATGTGATGGCATGTGCCTGTAGTCCCAGCTACTGGGACTGGAGAGGCTGAGGCAGGAGGATCGCTCGGGCCCAGGAGCTGGAAGTTACAGCGAGCTATGATGATGCCACACTGCACTCTAACCCAAGCAACAGTATAAGACCCTGTCTCAGAAAAAAAAAAAAATGGTACCATATTTTATGTAGCCTTCAGCAACTTCTATTTTTTCAAACCTGGTTTTTGAGATTAAGCTATGCTGATACATGGAGTTCACATTCATTCACTTTTTTGTACACTTTTTTATTGGAGCATAATTTCCATTAATAAGATACACAAATCTTCTAGGTATAGCTCAAGGAATTTTTGACAAAGTGGTTGCATCTGTGTAACCATCATTTAGCTTAAAAAAATATGCACCATATTACCAGGACTTAGAAGTCTTCCTCATACGCCTTCTCGAGTTCATTCATTTTAATTGCTAAGTAGTATCCCATTGTATAAATGTATTGTGATTTTTTAGTCGATTTTCTTGTTGACGAACATTTAAGTTGTTTGTACCTTCTCTCTGAATAACCAACACTGATGTGAACATCTGGGCTTATCTCAGGTGTATACCTAGGCGGTGTCTCGCTGAGGGGTGGGGTCCACACGTCTCCAGCTTAACTCCGTGTTACCCAGAGCATCTAATTCCCACTCCACAGCAGAGTGGAAGGGTTCCCTTCCTCCACATCCTGGCAGAACTTGGGACTGTCAGACTTTTATAGTTCCTAACCTGAAAGTTTAGGGGGTAGAATGGTTTCTCATCACAATTTTAATTTGCGTTTCCCTGATTACAAATGAAGTCAAGCATCGTTTCCTATTTATATGGGCTACTTAGGTTTTCTCTTCGGTGGATTGCTTATTCATGTGCTTTGCCGGTTTTTCTATTGGGTTGTTTTTCTTACTGATTTATGCAAGTTCTATATATAATCTGAATGTTATTCTCATGTCACTGATACATCAGGGGATGATGCTTTATTTCAATTTTCAAAAGAGGAGAGAGGATTAGTTTTATGAGTGATAAGCCATGGAGTTGGTTATAAATTTCTAGCAGAATTCTAGAACAGACTATTAAGTGGATGATTTGTGAGCGTTGAGAATGGGAAGTCGTGATCCTTGGGCGGGACCCAGATTACGAAAAAACAAGTCATGCCAGACTCTCAGCCTTGTCATGGTAGGGATTCCACTGCCACCCATTACCATTTGGGTGACACTCTTAAATTATGAGCCACAAAGTGCTCTACAGACGTTATCTCACAGCAGCCGGCGAGATTGATATCGTCATTATCCCTATGGTACAGACGAGAAGAGCGAGGCTCTAAGTCGCTCAGCAGCATAGACACCAGGGAAGAGCCCTGGCCTGGCAGACCAGGGCAGCGCTGAGGTATTCGTGCTGGCATTTCAGCACGCCCTTTGACCTTGGCCTTGTAAACGTGCGGAGAAATGTGAGCTGAATCGTAGACACTAGATGAGTGCAGCTATTGTGTCCTCCGAGTTTCAATCCTACAGGAATTTTCTGGAGACCTGCACCTGGGCTCTGTCTTGACCCATTCAATAAGCTCATCAACGTCTTTTTAAAAAGCAGAGACAACATGCAAATCCTACTTGTAAATCGCTTGAAACTGAATTAAGATTTTTAAAAAATTTAAAGTTTGAATTAATGCAAATTTCTGAAGATACATGAAAAGAGGTTTGTCCAAATCTCCTTCCCTCCTCCCTCCCCAGTTCCAAAGAGCCAACCAGGGAGGCGGCCACAGGGACATTTCCCAGGGGCCCAAGGGAGGCTGGGGCATCCTGTCAGAGTAGGAGCATAAGGAGCCAGAGGCTGCGTCTGAACCCAAGGGAGCAAGGAGAGTAAACACAGGCTGAGTCCCAAGAGCAGGAGCAGTGCCAGAAAGGGCACCTGTGGCCAAGGGCCAGGGGAGTGGGGCCAGCTGGGAGGTGGGGAGGACCAGTGGGTCCTGAGAAGGAGACAGAGGAGTGGTGCCTGAGTGCCCCAGACTCCCTTAGAGGTACCAGGTGAGGGCTGGCAGGTCTTAGAAGAAAGAAAAAGCTGCACACATGGTGGGTGTCACACCCAGACAGGAACAAGCCTTGTCCAGGAGGCCACTCATCCAGGGCATTGGAGGAAAGGTCCACAGACCCAGGTTAGGCCAGACGATCACCTTGGTCATTCCAACCCCAGATCCTTCAATTCAGTGTGGGAGGGACAAGTGAGGACCATGTTCGAGAAGCACCTACCTCAGGTAGGGGCAGAGTGCAGGGTAGGAAGGGGACGGAGTCTCCCACTTACTGTGAGCCCAAGAGGACCCTGGACACCTCCTTAAATACCCCTCTCAGAGAGAGAGGGAAAAAGTATTTGAGAAGTGTGTCAGGACTAATTTCCTTTCTTTTTTTCTTCAGATCATAAGTGATAGGCATTCATCGCCACTTTCGGGAAAATACAGTAAAGTAGAAAGAAAATAAAAATTTCCCATCCTCCTATCTACAGAGGGCTGTTACTGTTTTAGCATGTGGTCTATTTCCAGGCCTAAGTATGCCTGCAGATAAACTTTCGTTTGTTTGTTTTTCCAGATTGGGATCATTTTGTATGTTTTTTGCACTTAACTCTCTGCTGTAGTCCACATGTTTGTGTCCTCCCCAAATTCGTATGTTAAGTCCTAACCCCCACGGTGGTGGTGTTAGGAGGGGAGGTGATTGGGTCATGAATGGACATGAATGACTCTGCCCTCATGGATGGAATTAGTGCCCTTAGAAAAGAGACCTGGAGTGTTCCCTGGCCCCTTCCATCACGTGAGGACACAGCCAGAAGGCGCCATCTGTGAACCAGGAAGCCAGCCTTCAGCAGACACGGAATCTGCCGGCACCTTGATCTTGGACTTCCCAGCCTCCAAAACTCCGAGAAATAGATTTCTGTTGCTCATAAGCTTCCCAATTTTCGGTACGTTGTCATAGCAGCCTGACTGGACTGAGACACTGCCTGTTGCATCATATGAGCATTTTCCCATATTTTTCAACCACATGATTTGTAATGGTTCCGTAACATTCCATCATATGAATCTCTCGTAATTTATTTAACAGGCTGCTTATTGTTAGACATACACTCATATAAATCTCGAGATATAATCTGGGTATTAATCTAGACAAACAAGCTCAAATGCTTTAGCTCTGCCCTTAGGAAACTGCCAGAAGTCGTAAAAGCAGCTGTGTGCTGGGGCAGTCCTGGTGGCCACGGCAGGCAGGTGTGCTGGGGGACAGCACCCCCGCAGCATCCTCAGCTGTCAGAGGGAGGGTACCCCAAGGCCGACAAACAGTCAAGCTGTGTGTTGAGAAGCACAACCCCCCTCCCAAGCTGGTGCAGCAGGTCCCACGGGCCTATGGCTTGGATCCTCTCAAAAGTTCCAGCCCCCGGCAGCCGTCCACAGACCCTCACCCCGTTCTGGTCTCTCATCCCCTCGCAGATGTTACCCCTTCTCGCCACACCCAGCTCTGCTGTGGTCAGCAGACTCCCCGTCTTCAGCCCTTTGCTGCACGTCCCTCATGTCTGTGGGCTGAACCCAGGCACTGCTTGCCTCGGAGCCTCCCCCACTGCCAGCTCCAAGTTACATCTCTCTTTTCTCTTTAAAACCCACTGCTTACTTGAAGCTGTGCCATCAGCTCCATCACTTCCTACCTCTCCTCATCACTGTCTGCTTCAACCCCAGCCATTTCCCCTTTCACTAAAAACCCTTGTTCTGGCCCACTGGTTTCCCCTCAACATTTCCAGTGATGTTTACATCCAACACCAGAGCTTCTAAGTTGCTGTATTGGTTTCCTAGGGCTGCCATAACAAATTACTTCCAACTGGGTGAAGGGTACTCTCTCACAGTTCTAGAGGCTAGACATCCAAACTCCAGGCATGGCCAGGGCCACGGTACCTCTGGGGGCTCCAAGAGAGAACCCTCTTTGCCTCTTCCGGTTCCAGGTGGCTCCAGGTGCTCCTTGACTTGTGGCTGTGTAACACCGATCTCTTCACATGGCCTTCTCCTGTGTGTCTGTGTCTTCTCTTCTTTTTATTATAAGGACACTTATTGGATTTAGGACCCACCTGGGTAATCCAGGATGATCTCATCTCTAGATCTTTAACTTAATTATTATATCTGCAAGCACTCTTTTTTTCAAATAAAGTCATAGTCCCAGGGTCACAGTTTCCAGGGCATAGACTATCTTTTTAGAGGCCACCATTCAACCCACTTCAGGGCCTTATCCTGTTTCCCACACCAGCCACTCCAGTCTCATGGCCACACCATAGACTCTGTCCATTCTTCACAGAAATAGAAAGAATAACCCTAACATGTATATGGAACCACAAAAGACCCAGAATAGCCAAAGCCATCCTGAATAAAAAAAGAGCAAAACCACATTACCTGACCTCAAATTATACTACAGAGCTGTAGTAACCAAAACGGCATAGTACTGGCATAAAAGCAGACACATAGACAAATGGAACAGAATAGAGAATTCAGAAATAAATCCACACATCTATAGTGAACTCATCTTTGACAAAGTTGCCAAGAACATACAGTGGGGAAAGGGATAGTCTCTTCAATAAATGGTTCTGGGAAAACTGGATATCCACATGCAGAAGAATGAAACTAGATGCTTATCTCTCACCAAATACAAAAATCAAATCAAAATAGATTAAAGACTTAAATCTAAGGCCTGAAACTATGAAACTACTGAAAGAAAACACTGGAGAAATGCTTTAAGACATCAGTCTGACGAAGATTTCTTGAGTAGTACCCCCAAAGCACAGGCAACCATAGCAAAACTGGGCAAATGGGACCACATCAAGGTAAAAGGCTTCTGCACCACAAAGGAAACAATCAACAAAGTGAAGAGACAACCCACAGAATGGGAGAAAATATTGCAAATGACCTGTCTGACAAGGGATTAATAACTAGACTATATAAGGAGCTCGAACAACTCTATAGGAAAAAAAATCAAATAATCCAATTAAAATGGGCAAAGGATCTGAATAGATATGTCTCAAAAGAAGACATACAAGTGGCCAACAGGTATATGAAAAAATGCTCCACATCGTTAGTCATCAGAGAAATGCAAATCAAAACTACAATGAGATATTATCTCACCCCAATTAAAATGGCTTTTATCAAAAAGACAGGCAATAACAAATTCTGGGGAGGATATGGGGAATGAGGAACCCTTGTATACTGTTGGTGGGAATGTAAATTAGTGTGAGCACTAGGGAAAACAGTATGGAAGTTCCTCAAAAAACTGAAAATAGAAATACCATATGACCCAGCAATCCCACTGCTGAGTATATATCCAAAG
>JAQIFY010004468.1:0-11744 GCA_028533085.1 Varecia variegata | reverse complement strand
GGGGATTGTGTAGGAAGTTTTAGGAGCAGGCTTGGGTGTGGTATGACTTTATTTCCACCCACTTTCCATTTGCCAGAATTGAGTCACAAAGCCAACCTAACTGCAGGGGAGGCTAGAAATATAATTCAGCTCTTTGTCCAAGAGGAAAAAGAAATCACTTTTGGTAATACAGTTGACTCTTAATGTAGGAGTTAGGGGTGCTGACCCCCCATGCAATCAAAAATCTGCATATAACTTTTGACTCCCCCAAAACTTAACTACTAATAGCCTGCAGTTGACAGGAAGCCTTACCAATAACATACATAAGTCAATTGATACACATTTTGTATATATTATATACTGAATTGCTACAATAAAGTAGATAAAATAAAATGTTACTAAGAAAATCATGAGGAAGAGAAAATATATTTACTATTCATTACGTGAAAGTAGATCGTCATAAAGGCTTTCATCCTAATAGTCTTCACGTTGAGTAGGCTGAGGAGGAGGAGAAAAAGGAAGAATTGGTCTTGCTGTTTCAGGGGTGGCAGAGGCAGAAGAGGTAGAGGAGATGGAAGGGGAGGCAGGAGAGGTAGGCACACTCAGTGTAACTTTATGGAAATACATCATAATTTCGTTCTGACTTTTTGCTTTTTCATTTCTCTGAACATGTTTCTCTGTGGTACCAATCCTTATTCCACTGTTTGCTTCAGTTTCAGTGCCTGTATCATAGGAGGATCCCTGTCAGTAAAAAAAGTCAAAAGCAGTCTTGAATAACTGGAACCGTTCTGCCAGATTGTCAAATGTCAACTTGTCTTCTGGCCCTGCTTTTTCTACATCTTCTTCCTCGTTGTCTAGCACTGGCTCAGAAGCACTCATTTCCATCAAATCATCTTCTGTTAATTCCTCTGGTGTGGTTTCTGATACCTCTTAAATTTCAACAAGGTCCATAGGTGAAACCCTTCACATCCCACCTTTTTGTTTTGTTTTGTTTTTTGCCATATTCACAATCTTATTTCCTGATCATTTTCTGATCATTTCTCATCATTTCCCTCTTTCATCATTTCCTCAATTGGCTGTATTGTAAATCCTGTGAAGTCACGCACAACATCTGGACACAGTTTTCTCCAGCAGGAATTTATTGCTTTGGGCTTGATGGCTTTTTCAGCTTTTACTGTAACAATGATGGCTCATCTTCAGTGGTGTAATCCTTCCAGACTTTCATATTGTTCTCTCTATTGGGGTTTTCTTCCATAGCATTGACAATTCTTTTCATAGAGTACTGTGTGTAATGAGTTTTAAACATCCTCCTCTCCCCCTATTCTAGAGGCTGAATTAGAGACATGGTGTTTGAGGGCAAGAAGACCATTTCATGTTGAACTCATGGGGTTCTGGGTGGCCAGGAGAATTGTCCAACATCAAAAGAATTTTAAAAGGCAGTTCCTTACTGGCAAGGTGCTCCCTGACTTCAGGGACAAAGCATTGATGGAGCCAATCCAGAAAAAGTGTTCTCATTGCCCAGACCTTCTTATTGTACAATCCAAAGACTGGCAGTTGATGTTTCTCTTTTCCCTTCAAGGCTGGGGGGATTAGCAGCTTTATAGATAAGAGCAATTCTGATTATAAACCCAACTGCATTTGCACAAAACAGTAGAGTTAGCCTATCCATTCCTGCCTTAAATCCTGGTGCTTGCTTTTCTTCCTCACTAATAAATGTCCTTTGTGGCATATTTTTTTTTCCAGAATAGGGCACTTTTGTCTGCATTAGAAACCTATTCAGGCAGATATCCTTCCTCCTCAATGATTTTCTTAATAGTGTCTGGGAACTTGTCTGCTGCTCCTTGGTCTGCAGAAGCTGCTTCTCCTGTTCATTTTTAAAGCCAAACCTCTTCTAAAATTTACCAGATCATTCTTTGCTAGCATTAAATTCTTTAGCTTTAGATCCTTCACTTTCCTTTTGCTTTATGTTGTCATATGATGACTTCACGTTCTCTTGGATCATGTTAGAGTGTATAGGTATGACTTTCTTATAGCAAATCTATACCCATATAATAGCTGCATTTTCAATATGAGATAAAAAAGGTATTTTGCAAATAAGTGCATGGTTTTCACACCTGCTGGCATAGCTGAAGCAATGGCTTTATGAATTTTCTTTCTTTCTTTTTTTACAGTGATCTTTATGCTGGAATCATTTTTCTTGAAATGGTGGGCAACCACAGCCACAGACCTCAATCTATAGTACATATCCAGCAATTCAATTTTTTCTTGTAATGTCATGACTTTTCTATGCTTCTTGGGAGTACTTCCAGCACTGCTAAGGAGTCTTATAGTGTTATTCAGGGTTTACAGTATTGCACTAAACACTGTGAAAGATATGCAAGAACTGTGAAAGATTACTTTTTACTGTAATATAGAATTTACCGGAGAGATGAACTGCACACGGGGAGATGATAAGTGTCACATGACATTTTAAGCAGATGCTTGCAACATTTCAGCTCACTGCAATAGCAACAGGAGGTAACTATGAAATTATTGCAGTAGTACAGTATGTACTGCAATTAATTTTATGATTCAATACCACATCTTTACATTTGTTTACATTCTCTTGACTGCAAAGGGCACCTTGTATGGTCTCTAAGTGTGTGCATAAGTTTTGATAAATTTTAACTTTTTATAAAAGATATGTATATATTTTATGGCAGTAAATAATAAAATAGACTAGTATATACATATATTTTATGTATTCATGACATACCTAAGTTTTTCTTAATTTTTTTGATATTTCTAGACTACTCACTTCATCTGTGAGTTGTTTAAAAATTGTCGTAAATCTCCAAAAAAATTTCCAATATATTTATTTTAAAAAGTCCACATATAAGTGGACCCACAAAGTTCAAACCCATGTTATTCAAGGGTCAAGTGTGTAGATAAATATTATTGATGAAATATAAACATATGAATTGAGATGTGCTCTAGTGTAAAATTCAGATTAAGAAGACAGAACAAATAAAGAATAAAATATCTAATTAATACTTTTATATTGATTATATGTTGATGTATTATTACATTTATATTACATGTGGGTGTATTAGGTTGATAATATTATTTAAATTAATTTATTTGTTTATTTTTATTTTTCTTAATGTGGTTACTATAAAATTTTAAATTATATATACAGTTTGTATTATTTTTTCATTGGCCAGCATTGTTATGAACCAATCACTTATGAAAAAAGATGTATAATACAACAAATGAAATGCAATACACTGCATTGATAGATTAAAGTTTAGGTGCAGTCTTTATGTTTTTTTGTCTGTCTGGTTTTATTCTTACCATGTAACTCTTCCTCTTTTTCAGGTAACAACCAGATGGGTAGTGCCAGTAATTTTCTCTATAACTTATATATTCATGCAATATGTATATATAATGAACACAGATATATTTTTGTCATTTCTTTGCTTTGCAAAAATAAGATTATATTACATTTGTTTTTCCTCTTCTAACTTGTTTTCATTCATCAAAGCCTTATGGAAATCTTTCCAGACAAATGTGGCAACTATTATTTTAATAGTTGTATATATTCCATGTGGAGATGTGTAAAATTGATGTGAAAGTTTATTCAACCCTTATTCAGTTGGAAATTTAATTTATTTTAAGTTTTTGCCACTATGACAATGTTCAGTATCCTTGAATATATAAAGTATTACTATATACTAGGTCTGTCAGATTCCCAAAGTAATATCATTGCATTGCAATTTAAAGTTATAATAAAAGATTTTAAATGGTTTTCAAAAGGACAGACATGATGTACATTCTCACCATCAGTTATAATATATATTTCCTGGCACCGTTAATAACAGCAATAGATAATATAATTATATGGGGAATTTACTGGGGTAAATTAGAAGGAAGTGGCCAATTCTGTACAGTTTGAGGAGAATATCAGAATTTTGTAGAGAAGAAAGACTTAAAGATGAATCTGGAAAGACAATTTTACATATTTATATTTCTGAACATATAAAGTGAGGTAACATATTTAGTACAAAAGAAATAGTTTCTATACAATACAAAGATGGCAAGTTAAGAATTTGTTTTAGAAAAAATTAACTGTCTTATAACTAGTTCTCTAGAACTCATTCTTGCCTAATCGTTAATTTGTAGAACAAAATTCCAAATATAAGAACATGAGATTTTTTCCAAAAGAATTGTCTTATTGAGATTTCATTCTAAAGTGTATTCATGTTTATTATAAAACTATATCATGCAATATAGAATTTTATAAAGTAGAAACTAGAATGTATTACTATAGCTTTATGATACTATTTGATTTGCTATCAATATGGCTCATCCACTTTTCTCATAATTTTTATTTTTCAAAAATTATTTCATTTAGTTTATAAAAAGTTCTAATGGAATTTTAGATGGAGTTGCATTTAATTTATAGATTAATTTTTGAAGAATTGACAGCTTCATAATACTGAATCTTACTAGGGACATGGTATACATCTTTTCATTTGTTCAATTATTCTTGAGCTTTTAAAACTTCTTTAGGCCTCTCTGGGAAAATGGGATGGGGAACAGTAGAAGGTTCAACTTAAGCAGAATCAGATTCTTTTTCAAGGTATGATCCTTTATTTGTAGTTTATGCCACGTAGAGGTAAGCTCATAAAATGATATGCAGTTTCTCAAGTACTGTAAGACCAGAGGGATCACATATCATTTGAAAAAAAAAATCTTTAAGCCACAAAACACATTTGTTAAATTTGGTTGCTGACATTTTTAGATTGACTTTACCTATGAAATATTTTCCAACTATCAAAACTTTCTTGGATAAGTTAAAGAAAATATTGAAAAATGCATGTTTAAATTATGGGATTGCTTATACTTTTAGCAAAAGATATTTGTTGGTTAGGCTCCTTAATAATAACTTAAAAACATCACTTCAGCATTAATTTTGTTTAATGTTATTATTTGGTTTATCCAAGAGTAACCCAAATGCTCTTTTATAAAATTTTATTAAAGAAGTGAAATCACTTGAGCCCAGAAGTTTGAGGCTACTGTGAGCTATGATCACATCACTGCACTCCAGCCTGGGCAACTGAGCAAGACCCTGTATCAAAAACAAAAACAAAAACAAAAACAAGTAATATTAAAAATTAAATGCTTTTCAATATTGTTCCTAATGAAATTTGGTGCAAATGTTTTACTCTATTTTAGACAGCTCATTTAACATCAATTTACTTAATGTCTAATATAGTTTTTCTTTTGTTTTGTTTTATTTAGAAACTTGTGGAATTATATACTGTCAAGGTCTCCAGAGAATGTGGTTCAAATTATTTAAGCCTGAAGATCATTCAGTTCTTGTCAAAAAGACAATTGCTTTCTCAATCCTATTTTAAAATTTCTCTGTGAGTTCAGATTGTGTTACATCTTTTAGAGTTATCCAAGGGTTGGATCATCCTTTTTCTCTAGGATTATATTAATTTCTAAATGGATTTTCTTTTGCTGTCCACATATTTGTCATTCTATAAAGATTAATTGGTTGAAATGCCCAGCCAAAGTCATAGAGTTAATCTCACATGAGCCAATTTGCTTTTTCCCAACTCAGTGCCCTGAAACTTTATTTCTCATACTCATGAGTATTAGAAATACCTCACAAAGTATGTGATCTGTATAGATCCATTAACAAATGCTAGGTAAAATTAATTTTGGTTTAAGGGAAGGTTTTTGACTGTACCACTTAGTTTTATCTTTTCAGGACCAATTTCCCTTAATTCTTTTCATTTTAATCATAAGATTGATTATTAAATATCATTTAAATAATTTTTACTACTTTTCATCCTTTATAGCTTTTGGTTTGACTTTGTTAGCTGAAACTGTATATAATATACTATGCATGTAATTCTTCTTGAATGAAAGGAAAGATTTGTTCATAAGTCCTTGTTCTAGTATCCCTTTTCAATCGAGTATCCAGTATCCTATTAGGAAATAATGATGTCTATATAGTGAAGAGTTAACTTTTCTAAACTTTATTTTTAATTTTATTTTTATTTTTATTAACTTTATTTTTAATAAAGTCTTGAGAAGAAGAATTAACTTTAATCAAACAGAGATCTGACTTTCACCCTTGGCTACTGTGAGGTGATCTCTAGCCCCTGAAATGTCCTGCCTGATAGGAATTTCTTTTTTTTTTTTTTCCTAAGGGCTTTTGCCACCGGACAGTCTAACAATGTGATTTATGATGAGGTTGCTGGAACATGCCGTATCAGTTTCTACCTCTTGAGAAACTGGAGACTAAAGGTATTGGATTGAACCTTCAGGAGGGGCTGGTGACAAAAGGTCAGCCATGCGGGCAGTGTGTGATCAATCTCCAATAAAAACTCTGGACTTCAAAGGTTCAGGTAAGCTCCCCGGTTGGCAATACTCCATATTGTCACACACTATATCCAGGAAGAGGTAACATCATCCAAGATTCCACAAAAGATGACCTGAAACTACACATTTGGATTCCCCTCAGATTTTGCCCTATGCATCTCTTTGGCTGATTCTTATGCTTATTAATATTTTTCACTATTATAAAACTGTAAGCATAAGTATAGTGCTTTCTTGAGTTCTGTGAGTTGTTCTAGTGAATTATCAAACCTGAGGGTGGTCATGGAAACCCTGAAATTTTATAGGCAATTAGTCTGAAGTGAAGGTGGCCGTGGGAACCCTCAAACTTGTGGCTGATGTCTGAAGTGAGGGTGGTCTTTTGGAGACTGTTCCTTCAAGGCTGTGTAGGTTTTCTAACTCATAATAATGTCCTTAAATTAATTAATGCAATATGTAAGTAGAGGGTAGTACATCATGTGTTGTTACCTAGATATATTCATACGAAAAAGATCCCTTTGTTTAAGAAATCTCATTGAGTAACTACTATTTGTCCAGCACTGAGAAAGGGACATATTTAACAATTCCTTTCCTTGAAATAATACTCATGTATTATTTCATCTTAAAAACATATGCCTACTATAGAGATAATTAGAATATGATAATATGTTAGATAAAGTCTGAAAAGAAACCATTATATTGGTGAGCAATTTGAAATACTTGATCTTGGGATACCAGTTATATTTAAAACCTGTTCAGATTAATTTACTATGGTCTAAAATTCTCTTCTATTGTCATTAGATGTCTTTTAGTTTGATAGTAATAGAATACTCATTCTTGTTTTATAGAGCTATCTGAGGAAAGACAGGAAAGATAACTAAACCATAAATTTTGGCAATTTAAAACAGTTTGTTTTGAATGGAAATAAAATGCGTCTTCATTTGAAGTTTTTGTAGGTTTCATCGTGTTTAAAAGTTACTAGGGATTAAAAACTCTAAAAAAGGGTTGAAAGACCGCAAAGATTGCTGATAAATAACCATCTATTGAGTTTGGAGGAAGTAGTTATTGTGAGACCAGATGACTGACCTCCTCGAATGCCTTTATTAATGATCTGGGAGAGACTATAAAATCATTCAAATGAAATTTCAAAGATGTTAAATGAAGGTTTTTCAAACACCACAAAATTGACCAAGTTATGGAGCTGGTAATTAGGAACGTGGGATGTAATCATTTCCAAGGATTCAAGCGGTAACATTCAGGAAGAGGTAATGGTAATCATGAGAGCAGTTTTTTATTTCCTATGTTTGTCTGATTTTGTCTTACTAATTCATTACATAGCATATATACACTTGTTGAGTGTTTGGCCATATTCTGATAATTTTCACAATTGCCGATGAGTCATCTATGTCACTTGGAATCTATTGTAATGGTTTATACCTTGTTCATATTTAAAAGTAATAAAATAGGACCTGACAATTTTGGTTTTGGGAAAAATGGCATTGAGTAAATGAATTCTCCACCTAAAGCTATTTGACTCTTCCATCCGTGAACTCTTTTAGGTGGTTATTTTTACAATAGCAAACATGCATGTTTTGCTACACAGTTTGCATAGAATCAATATATCTGTTCTCACAGTTAACAGAAATTCCAAGTGTTATAATTTTTTCTTTCTACTTCTCTTTGATTTTACAACTTTTGAAATCCTTTAAGGCTTACTATCACTTTCTAAGAATAGAGTTGAGAATAATTCAAAATCATTTAGTAAATTGCTGCTTTTATACCTTCTTTTCAATGGCAGAAGTGGGAATGTAGTGGAAAGAGTTAATGTAGCTACGATTGGTGTCTATTTACCACCACAGAGAGGCAAGCCCAGAGAGAATACAGCTAAGTGCATGTTTGTAGAGTCAGCTAGTAGCAGCAGGATTTCAGAAAATGACTTAATGCTTTAGTCATGTGCTTCAGTTCTAAGGGTTGGTGCTATTAGAGTGAAGACAATATTCACAGTGTCTTACACCTTCTGAGTGTTGGACATTATGTTATCCTTCCAACTGTGAAATGAGTTCTGAGCTGCCCTCAAATCCCAGTAAGTAACTAAAACTGTGCTGATGTAAAGTAGGTAGCAAAGCAGTAATTACTGCACACACTTAAAAATGTACCAAGCTCATTTACCCTGTGTTTTTAAAGTGATACATAGTGTGGCTAAACTGACATTAATTAGACTCATGGGTGATGCCACAGGAATAAGGACATGCTTATTGCAATCACAGCTTATTCCAAGTCAGTCTTCATAATATTAATAGTTTAAAGATTGGGAGCAGTGGGTGTGGCACTCAAACTCCAATCTCTGACAGGGGTTACAGGAATTTATGGTCAGAATTCAATCTAGAGCACTTTGGAGTAGCTCTGTGATTAACACCACATTGAATCATCAGATGTTAACTGAGAGGTGAACCAGGTCTCCTAAGACAGCATCCTCCACTGAATGGAGTTCAGGCAATTATTCCAAACATGAAAAAATTTTAAGAGAATGATAGTGTTGGTGCTCAGTCTGACATGTACTAAGAATTCAAGATGTGTTAGACATTGCTGTAAGTGTTTTACATGTAAGAACACATTTAGCAATCCAAACTCATTTAGTCCTTGAAATAGGTTCTGTTATTATTTCTATTTTACAGATAAGGATAAGGAGGCACAGAGAAGTAAGTTATCTGAGGTCACATAGTGGGTTCACTGGAATTCAAACTCACAGTCTGACAATAGTTTCTTCACTCTCAGTCTTCACTTAATGATGACTTAGGAATTTTGACATATTTGGCCTGTTATTTCTATGATTGACAGTATATATTGGAGATCTTCAGACTTTGCTTTTATAAATAAACTTATTCCTTAAGAGGACTAAAACCTTGTGATATGCATGACTTCAACACACTTCAGAAATGTCATTAGGCTAAAAATATATTTTATCAGATCATATCTGTTAGAGATGGAGGTGTCATTGTAGAAATCTGGTGTGCATCCCTGTTTCCCTGCAGGCATGCATTTAAGAAGGTGTTTTAAATTCCTGAAATAATATATTTTATAGACACATTTTTTTCTGCTTCAAATATTTATTCTTTTAATCCGATTGTCAAAGGATTCTATGACCCACAAATATTAAGAATCCAATCTAAATAAATGTCTTTAGATCAAGGGTGGGAAATCTTTTCATGTTGGAAGGGCGCATTAATTTATCCATAATCAAATAAGGCCACATTCGAGAAACTTCAATTAGATATACTTAAAAATGTACATTATTTTGTAAAAATATAACTACTGTGAACTTAATAATTTCAAAAATGAAAACTATTTGTTAAAGTTTACTAACCTTTCAATGACTTTGTTGTGTCTGCTTTCTGTTGGAAAGCATTTGAATATTTGATTGCAGCATGGAGGTCCTCAGTTTCAGTTGATCTTCTAGATGGGTAGCAGTCATTTGTGACCGTAAGGGCATCTTGATTTAGGTTAGGTAGGAGAATGTAGATTTGCAGCAATAAGTGGTTGAAAAGCAAGAAAGCATTTTTCAGGCATGTTGCCAAAGGTGTGAGTATTTTGCATTTTTCCATATTTCTTTTTTTTTTTTTTTGAGACAGAGTCTTCGCTCTGCCCGGGCTAGAGTGCCGTGGCATCAGCCTAGCTCACAGCAACCTCAAACTCCTGGGCTCAAGCAATCCTTCTGCCTCAGCCTCCCTAGTAGCTGGGACTACAGGCATGCGCCACCATGCCCGGCTAATTTTTTCTATATATTTTTGGGTGGCCAGCTAATTTCTTTCTATTTTTAGTAGAGACGGGGTCTTGCTCTTGCTCAGGCTGGTCTCGAACTCCTGAGCTCAAACGATCCGCCCGCCTCGGCCTCCCAGAGTGTTAGGATTACAGGCGTGAGCCACTGCGCCTGGACTATTTTTCCATATTTCAGTTGGATTTTTCTTAGCATCAAACAATGACTTTAAAATGTCATCTACTGAGAGCTCAATCAATTCCATCTGTAGTTCTTTAGATGCCTTAGTGATATCAACTAGGTGAGGCTGAAATGCTAATTGGAGTGTAACGTCATGATTCTCAGTCAGTGAACCTTTCATGGTATTCTCCAATTAATAAGTCTATAACAGCTGTGATTCTTCAAATGATTTGCATATTTCTTCCTGCTAATCAATGACCTTTGCTAACTGGGGAAAACATTCATCCAAAACTTCTTTTTGAAGAAGAAGTGTTTTGAGAAAAATAGATTTTTTCGAAATGCTTGGATGTTTTTGCCACATACCATATATAGACTTAGTTTTACCTTGCACAGAAATATTCAAGTTACTTGGATTTGACATGATATCACACAGAAATGTCACATTCCTATAGAAATCTTCTTCCAATAATTCACATTGCTGATTCTGTTCTTTGTAAAATTTAACTATCTGTTCTCACAGAGATAAAATTTTGGCTAACAGCTGTCCCTGTGATAGCCAATGCACTTTAGAATGACATGGCAAATCTACACTGAGTATCTCATCCTTCAACTTTAGCATGTTAGGAAACTGATAATGCCATGTTGCATTTGCAGGAATATAGTTAACAATACTTATAACTTGTTGCAAAGTGTCACTTAAACTAGTAGCTTTAGCACAGAGATTTTGCTGACGCAAGATACAATGAAAAGAAATGAGACCATCTGGATTTGTTAATTTTTTTTTTAATCTGTGCAATAAACCCTTCATGTCTTCCTGTCATGGAAGGTGCACCATCTGTACATACACTCACTAAATTTACCAAATTCAGTCCAACTTCTCGACATTTATCTTGAAAGCTGTTGAAGATATCTATTCCCGTGTTCTGTTCTTACAAGTGCCCAAAGTGAGTAAGTCTTCCTAGCAAAGAAAATCTTCTGTTATGACCTGAATGCAGTATAAAACCTGTGCCAAATCAGCAGTATCAGTTGATTCATCCAAAGTGATTGAATAATATGTATTTTCTTTTTGAAGTATTGCATGAAGTTGTTCTGTTAAGTTGAAGGCTTAATTCACGGGGGAGATCAATTATGGTTCTCCTTGAAAGAGGCAGTTGTTTGTACTTTGAAACATTATTGGGGTCTAAGCACCCTACAACTTGGATGATGCATTCCTTCACAATTTCTATATCACTGAATGGCTTCCCTTTTTTCCCCCAAGTACGTAAGCTACTTCATAAGTTGTTTTAGTGGCATTATTTCCAGGTCTTCTTGCTGCTTGAAAGAATTGTCTTTACTTTTGCTTTTCATCTTTTAATTTCTGCAGTACAAGCTTTTGTGCCTCTACTACTAATTTAGAATATTTGTGGTCCTTATGAGTGTTATAATGCTAATGAGCATCAAATTTCTTTGATATTGATATCGC
>JAQIFY010004467.1:0-11744 GCA_028533085.1 Varecia variegata | reverse complement strand
TCAGTCTCGGGGGGTTGGGAGGGGCATGGGCAATATACTTAACCAGAATGGTTGTACCCCCATAATAAGCTATAATAAAAAAAAAAAAAAAAAAAAAGAAAAAGAATTGCACATCCAAAATGTTGGAGACAAGCTCACTATGTAAAAATGATTGAATTCTTTTTTTTATTTCAGCTTATTATGGGGGTACAAAAGTTCTGGTTAAATATATTGCCCATGTCCCTCCCATCCCCCTGAGTCAGAACTTCAAGCGTGTCCATTCCCCAGACAGTGCTCATCGCACTCATCATGTAGATATACACCCATCCACATCAGATAAAGGACTGATAACAAGAATCTATTTAAAACTCAGGAAAATCAATAAGAAAAAATCAAACAACCCTATCAAAAAGTGGGCAAGGGACATGAATAGAAATTTTTCAAAAGAAGATATAAGAATGGCTAACAAACATATGAAAAAATGTTCAACATCTCTAATCATCAGGGAAATGCAAATCAAAACCACAATGAGATATCACTTAACTCCAGTGAGAATGGCCTTTATCAAAAAGTCCCAAATCAATACATGTTGGCATGGATGAGGAGAGACATGATTGAATTCTTAAAGGGAACATACAGCTCAAGTGATGACTATCAAGATGGTCAAATAAGAAGGTTCACATAAAATGCCAAGATTTCTTGAATATCCGAGTAGATGGTGCTGCCCAGGCATAGAAAAGAAGCAGCAGAAGAAAGTGGAAAAAGAAAAGAAGAATGAAGGGCAGGAGAAAGGAGGGGGTGGAGGAGGAGGAGGAGAAAAGGAGGGAAAGAGTGAGCTTTCAAATGAAATAAAGTTGCCGGGCACTCTAAAAGTTCACTTTGAAGTGGAAAGTGTGAACAATATGCAGAAAACTATTGAAGATGCAGGGATCTGTCAGAACAAATTGTTACAAAGGATTTATATTTGAGAATCACTTGTTTAAATGTTTTGTTCTTCACTTACATTTATAAAAACTACATGATGGCAGATTTTCAAATTCTCTTTGGAAATAGGTAATTCCAGTATATACTCTTTCTGGTAATAATTCTAAATATCTTTAGATGTAAAAGAAGTAAATGATATGTACACTACTTTATAATGACAATAATAACATATTTGTTCTCTCTCTCTCTCTATATATATAGTATATTTTGACCATTTTGCTCATTACTTTACATGTTTTACCCTATTGAATCATCACAAGTCACAATGACCTGATAAGGCTTATAGGTACAGAGAAATTAAATATCAACTGACATGAAGCTAGGAGGTGGTAGGGTGACAATTTGAACCTGGATAAACTTTCTCTAGGGCTGCTGAAGTAACTACATGAACAGTGAAATGCCACTTTTGGACTCCACAACTCCTTAATCTAGGTACACTGTTCTCATTGTACCTTGATACCATAAATGTAATAGGAAAAGCAATGATACACTGTTTTAGATACTAAGTACCTGGGAGAAGAAATCTTTGGAGATGCAGATATTATTTAATTCAAAGAAATGACAAGAATTATCATGGAAGAAAATAATTAAACAGCTAGTATTAAAACAAATGGTTTCACTTTTTAAGTGCTGTATTAAAATGGAATTTTTTAATTAAGATTTTTAGGAGGCATAGGATGAATTCTAAAAAGCTTTATTGAAAGGATGGACATGGTGGCTCATGCCTGTGATTCCAGCACTTCGACAGGCCTAGATGGGAGGGTCACTTGGGGCCAGGAGTTTGTGACCAGCCTCGCCAACATAGAGAGATGCCATCTTTACCAAAAATAAAAAAAAAATTAGCCAGACATCAAGTGGTGTATACTTGTAATCCTAGCTTGTCAGGAGCCTGAGGGAGGCAGGCAGGAGGATCACTTGAGGCCAGGAGTTGGAGGTTGCTGTGAGCTATGATAATGCCACTGCACTCCAGCCTGGGTGACTGAATGAGACTTTGTCTCTTAAAAAAAAAAAAAAAAAAAAAAAAAAAAAAGTAGTATTTACCAGATCCGGTTTGTGTGCCAAAGAGCAAAACTAGGATCTGAGTAGTCCATATAACCCAATACATTTATAAGGAAAAGACTTGCACAGAGATAGTTCTTAATATACTATATTATAGGTTGGTCATTTCCTATTGCTCTGCTGTTTATTGGCTGTTAGACTTGGAACAAGTCTAAGTTTTGAAAGATAGATATAGATATAAATATGTAAATAGACACTCTCTCTGAATATATGTGTAATAAATATATATATTTATCACATGGATTATGTATGGGAATTAAATTATAGCATGTATAAATTACTTGTCACATGGTTTATTACATAGTAAAGTCATGATAATATTACTGTTGTGATTGTTATCATTTTAAATTATGCCTTTGTTTGGTACTTTGCAATTTCTGGTCTGAAAGTCATTAATTTTGCAACCATTCAAAGTCCTTGGTTTGAGTCTAAGCTTCTTCACACATTGATGTTATGACACTGGCAAAGAAAGCACTTATTTGCCCTAAGCCTCAGTTTACTCTTTTCTAAATGGAGAAAAATTATTTTACCTATAAGTATTATTGGAAATGTGTTTTAAGCTAGAAATAGGTATAAAAGTGTTAAAGGAGAATCATTATGATTTTATCATCACCATTCTTCAGGAAGTGATTCCAGTAAAAGTTAATTGGAGCAAGGCTGCAATTGTGTTCTAATATAAAGAAAGTTGTGCTCTTTTTCTACTTGTCTGACACTTAAGTCACAACTGGATATTCTCAGTAAAGTGAAGACAGTTTTTATGTGGTATGGTAATAATATACGAATTTTTATAGTTGTCTGGTAAGTCATTTAATTCATTTTAGAGGTCTAAGAAGAAACGTGACTAGATTCTGCATATCCTCCCTAGATCATCTCTAATGGATGAATATTGCTTAATTATTTGAGATCTCATTATAAAAATGTATATTGTGTAATGCTTTTCAATATTCTACCATTAAAGGGACATGCAAAGTTTGCAGCTTTCTTATTTGTAGTTTCAGTTATGCAGAAAGTTGCTGTGAATACCTGTTTGAGTAGTAATATTTGTTAATACAGTTTTATCATGTACTTAAATGCTTCTTTTTCACCTACCACACAATAACAGGTGGGAGAAGTTGGTTAATCCCTATTAGTAATCAAGGTAGGACAAATTCAGTATCCATTTTGGGGAAAATAGGTGATAGTTTTCATTGGTTTTTGATGTTTATTTGAATCAAAAATTCAACAATAGATTTGGATTGAGAGGCCAAGAAAAAGATGAATGTAATCTCTCCTTGCCAGTGATTCTTATACCCTAGCTCCGGGAAAATTAAGTGAAAGATTAATATAAAAATCATATTCATATTTTAGGGATACCAAAATTTTCTTTTAAAAATTCCTGTAATAAAAACAAGAATGCACTCAATTGCAAAACATTTTATTTAGGAATTATCCTAAAACTTAATTTATTAGGATTGAGTGAATGCTTCCATCATCTATAAAATTATTAGAAATTTTTATTATTATAACTTATGTAATTTCTCCCAACATGTCAATCATCTTACTTAAAAAAACTGTGAGAATATTGTTACGACAAAAACACAAACTTGGAACAAATTCAATGACATATACTCTGAACGGCAAACTCCTTTCATTAGGATGATTGAATTATTGCGTCTCTGGGAAGACATTTCAGAAATTTTAGGCTGATTTTTTTTTTTTTTTCTGCCAGAGTCAGACTTCATTGGAAAGGGTGTGACTGTAGTCCACTGATTGATGAGAAGTTTGTGAAGTGCTACTGTCCAGGGTTGATAATTAGGAAACAGACCAATGGGACCCTGGTAAGACTGAATGGGGAGCTTTCTGTGATACTGGGGAGATTCACTGAGAAACTTCTCATTGATGTGCCAACAAAACCTGCTGGGCAGTTGCCCACTGGAGCAATGCTGAAACTTACAGGAAAGCTGCCCGCTGGAGCTCTCCTAAAACTCACTGGAGAGTGAGAACCACTAGGACGCAAGCCATATCCTGGCAGTCATGCACCAGAGGAGGAAGAGGAAAGGCATACTGGAACCAGAGAGACAAGCCTCTTCCTCCTGCAATGTCTCTCTGGGGCCCTCTACTGGCATTTTTAACATTGCACCCACTGGCAAAGAAGAGACTTTTATAAGTTTACTCAGAATGGTGATATCTGGCACAGGAGTACTCCTGCAATTTCAGAAACTTTATCTCGTGAAAGTAAGAGAGAACTCATTAAGGGCAAAAAAAGAGCAAGGTAAGTATAGTTGAAGGCAAATAATTGTGCACTCTGTCTGTATCAAAATTATATATCTAAACTCAAAATAAAAGGCACAATTAACCTTTAACTAGCCCTTACCCTTGCCAGTAAATTGCCACATACGTTGTACCATCTTTCAGGAGCCCCCGAAGGAGATTGGAGTGTGTAGCAGCAGAATCTTCTGTTATGACAGGCTTTTGATGCTGGTGTTTATCTGCCCACTTTAATGAGGCTGTTAATGACATGGCTCAGCTTCTGCACTTGTGACCTGGTGTTTTAATTTAGGACATTTAAGATGGAGAGTACCCCCTCAATGATTAGGAGAGACATAAGATGGAATTAAATATTTTATTAGTTACAGGTCACAGGGGTTACATTGCACACCGAGAGACCTCACACATGGTAGGTAGGGAGTGTATGGAAAGAGAGAGAGACACACGCACATGGGCCACAGCCTTTATTGGGTCCAGGGCATTATCCAAACAGGTTTCCCACAGAGAGTTTTAATTGGTGGGTTTAAAGGAATCGGGCACGGGGTTCAGGAGATCACACTGTATATACATGCACAGTCCGTGAAGAGTGTAGGAGTCAGCAGGGCCTGTCCAGTAGTTTTTATCCAGCTGTCCCATGGGGAGGTGTTCACTCACCAGGAGGAAGTTGTGTAAGGCAGGTATCTGCCTTATTTTATAAAAAAGACACCTGCACCCAAATGTTTATAGCAGCACAATTCACAATTGCTAAGATGTGGAAACAACCCAAGTGTCCACTGATACATGAGTGGATCTATAAAATGTGGTATATGTATACCATGGAGTACTACTTAGCATAAAAATAATGGTGAACTAATACCTTTTGTAACAACCTGGATGGAACTGGAGACCATCCTTTTCAATGAACTATCACAAGGATGGAAGAACAAAAACCGCATGTACTCACTATTAAATTGCAACTTATAGATCAACATTCATGTGCACATATGGTAGTAAAATTCAGTGGAAATCAAGCAGGTGAGAGGGGGGAGGAGGGAATGGGTAAATTCATGCCTAACGGGTACAATGCACACTACATGGATGATGGGCACACTTATACCTTTGACTCAAACTGTACAAAAGCAATTTATGTAACCAAAATGTTTGTACCCCCATAATATTCTAAATAAACAAAAAAAGAAAAAATAAGGTAGATATCTGGATTGACTGCATTGGGGAGCTGTGTGCAGGGAGGTGTAGAACTGGAAACTGTGTCAAGGGTGACTGAACCCTACTTCTGGTATAAGGAAATTAAACTTATATTTAAAATACATGCTAAGGCAACATAAAATGATAAGAATTCACCACATTTTGGCAGTTTATGAATTGGTGAAGTCCTTGAAAGAAACCTGTTCATATTGCTGGTTTCATTTCTGTTTACTTTGCCTCTCTGTAATATCTTGATTCCTTAAGTCCTAGAAACCTTTGTTGGTTACCCTAAATTTCAACTTTAGTCTCCCAGCACTATGGAAGGATCTGTATGGGTTCTCTGCCTCTCACAAGAGAGTTGTGCTCAGCATCTCCATATCTTTGCTCAAATCACATAGAAGTTACCAAACTGTCTAACGAAGCAGTGGTATCTAATGTCAATATCTGCTCTATGAATTTCTTCTGTCTATTAGTTTGGCTCTTTAGTGCCATAGACTTTATGTTTTGGATATATAGACACTGCTTTTTTTTTGTATTTTGTTCATTTTGCTTTCTAGTTCTTCTTAGCAGGAGTGTTGCTCTACTGAAAGCTAGTTCATCATAGCTGCAAATGGAAAGTACATGGAGATATTTTAAGAGAAAATTAATTACTTCCATGGAATCTAATATTTGCATCAAAATTATTAATATTTGTGAACAGAGCAAAATGCAACTTTAAAAAAGTATTTTTTCCTCCTTTTTATCTCTGTTGACATTAACGCAGGCTGTTTCACCCATATGCTTTCATAATTTCTGTGAGGACACATATTTCAACCCGAAGTCCTAAATTCAAAGGTAATACCATTTATTGCTCTGTTAACATTTCCTATGATCATCCAATTTGTTCATACGCTGAAGCAAGATGTTAGCCTATATTGAAATATAGCAGTAGTGACTTAAACTACATTTTTAGTGACTTAGAACTCAAGAATTTTTTTTAAATCAAAACAGCTTAAGTCAGGCTTGTCTGTCATAAGAGCAAAAAAGCATAAACCATTATGTTATAATTTTTTGGAGTTTCTGCTTTCTTAAGTGAGATATTGCTTGATTTCAAGGTTACTCTTTAATTAAACTTGGCATATGGAATATAATCATGCACCCATTTAACAATGTATCCCTTATGCCAATGAGGGCCTTTTTTTTTTAACTAGTTGCATTGGTTTCTGATAAAGAATAAAGAGGACTTTTGCTCTGAGGTTGCTAAATATTGAGCCAGTGAGGTAAATTCGATGAAAATGAAACACAGAGAACAATTGAAGACAACATAAAAATGAAGGCCTGATGGCACATGTGGTACCCAAGTGTGCTGAGGACGTGGCCGGAGTCGGTTTCCATTAAGCTAGGTTCTTATTGTAACTGTATGAATATATATTTAGCTTGCATTCAAGTAGCATATAATAGATAGAAAGCATTTTTCATACATTATTAGTTTGCTGTTTCCTCCCAGAAACACCCTGAACTGGGAATTTGTGGCTAAAACTTTCTCAAGAAATCTTCCCTAAAACAAATAATGCTTATTCATTCAACAAATATTTTTAAGATTTTACTTACTGAAAGACACTGTAGGTGACTCTAAGTATACAATGGTAAGTGAAAACACAGTATTTAACTTTACAGTCGAAAGGAGGAAATTGTTATTCATCAATTTTTCACACAAATATAATATTTCAAAGGAAATAAGTAGCATATAATAAATATGTACAAGAAGAAAATCTGATCTTATTTGCAAATTGGGGAAGCCTTTCTGGAGTGAGCAATTTGAATTGAAATATGAACAAATGTCCTGTGTATGTGGAAGAAGTGTTGAGATGGTGAGATACTCCAGGCACATAGAGGAAGGATGTACATATGAACTAAAAGATTGAAAGTGTGGTGGGAATAGAAAGAGTGCAGAGGAAATGTGATTCTTCTGACCCCATATCCTGTTCCCATTAAGCATCTTTACATGAGCTATAGTTAAGGAAAAATAATGGGAGAATTCAGGGTTCAGGAGCATATAGCCTCATTATTGAAAACTAGCTATGTGATCTTGGTCAAATTTCTCAAGTCCCTAAGACTTTTTCATACTGTAAATATATGGAAATAATGGCTTAAAAATTTGAGGATAGCTGGGCACAGTGGCCTGTAATTCCAGCTACTCAGGGGGCTAAGGCAGGAGGAATGCTTGAACCTAGGAGTTTGAGGCTGCAATGAGCTATGATCATACCATTGTACTCCAGCCTGGGCAACAGAGTGAGACTCTGTCTCTAACTAAATAAATTAATTGAAAAATAAAAATAAAAATTTCAAGATGGAATGGAGTGATACATAAAAAACAAATGGCATATAATAGGTAACAAATAATTGCTAGTTTTCAAACAATGAAAAGTTTTCTTACGAATGTGGTGGGAATTTATGAAGATGATAGGAAATATATAAAAAGAAGTTATTTTTCCCAAAGTATAACAATTTGGAATGTTATCAATTTTATGGATTTTTTTCTAATATACATTTATGAATGTTTTTTAATTTCAAATAATATATTTAACTATTATAGCCTTAACCGTCATTAAACCCAGAACTTATGAATACTATAAAAAAAATTCTTTCACGTGCATCATTTCACATTTTTATTAATTCTTATTTCTATAATCTTAATTCAGGCTTAGATTCCTCACACTTGAGATTACAATAAGTTCCTAACCATTAATAATGTTTAAATGTTTAGCAGCTTCCAACCCTAATGCAGCATTTACTCACTGTTGCCAAATTAATTTTTATAGAACACTACCTATACTATTCTATATTCCTAAATGTCCACAATCAATGACAAATTTATCATTCTAAATCTGTTTCTAAATTCTCACCAAAATGAACCCTCTTGACCAATAAACCTAGAAAGCAGCATTTTCTCAAGTTCCCTAGTTATTTATTTTTTATGGCCAGGAATGACACTGCACATCTTTCTACCAAAATCCTGATGATTATTATTCTGAATGAGGTTAAAAGCTACCTTGTCTTTAAAGCCAATGTGACTTCTCCCTTTTGTAAATTTTTATAGTTTGTATTTTCTAAATTTTATGAAATGGCTGAAAACTGAAGTAATTGAGCCTGGGCTTTCTCTTCTTATCTACTTTGCAGGCTTCTTATGAGCAGAAATCATTTATCTAACAATCAATCTATAATTATTTGTTAATCTATAGATATATAAATCTTATATATGTGTATGTACATATATACTACATTAATAATTGGAAGAAAAATTATATAGTATAGAAAAGTATAAAACTTCCTAAAAAAGAAGTTGTTAATACAGTGGAGTCCATACAGTACTTATAGTTAAATAATTAAATTTTATAACACATTAGAAAGTGATATTGACTCTGGAGAAATATAAAGTCATCATAAAGCTTATTTTCCATTTGGGAGTTATAGACAATAAACACCAAAAAAAGTAAATTATGTTAGATAATGAGAATCATCGTAGAGAAAATGAAGCAGAGAAGAGTATTTGGAATACTAAGAGGGCTGCAACTTTAATTAAGTCATTCAAGGAAGCTCTGACTGGGAATTTTATGTCAGCAAAAATTTTACGGTGATGAGAGAATGAGCTACTTGGATACCTTGGGAAGAGCATGCTGTGGGAAGCCCATAGCTGGTGCAAAAGTTCCAAGCTAGAGTGAGGCCAGTGTAGCTGGAAGAGAATAATCAAGAGAATGATTAGTAGGAGATAAGGTCAGGGAGGTTATGAGCAGCCAGAAATCAAAGGGCTTTAGGGCCTTTGTAAAGAAGTGCTTTTGTTTTTATTCAGAGTGGGAAAAATTAGTTATGACTTTTCTTTGTACAGAGGAGTAATATACTTTGTTATTATTTGAACATGATATCTCTGGCTTCTGTGTTAAGAATAGAGTGTAGTTATAGTTGGCAGGAACATAGGGACATGAGCCAGGAGGAGGTCATTGCAAGTATCCAAGCAATAGATAATGGTGAATTGCATTTGGATGACAGATTTTCCTCATATTTAGAGGGTAGATCCAGTAGGATTCATCCATGCATAAATAAGAGGTGAGACACACACACACACACACACACACACACACACACACACAGATTGATTCAGGATGAATCCAAGTCTCTTGGCCTGAAAACAGTGAAAGTTGTCATTAACTGAAAATTAGGAAATAAATTGTAGATGAAGCAATTCACTTTTGGTAGAAATCAGAAAATTAGAAGTTATGAAATACCTATTATACAGCCAAGTGAAGATGCTGAGCAAACAGTTGGATAAAAAACTCTGATACTTTTGGAACAATCTTGGATAGAGATGCAATTTTGGGTGCCATTAGTAAGAAGCTGACTGAGACTGAATGAGATCACCAAAGTGGGTAGGGCAGCAAGAAAGGAGTAGATATCTGGACACAATGTTCCGATTTATTTCAATGTCACCGTATTGGGGAGATGGAAAGACTCACTGAAGGAAATAGAGTGATGGACCAGAAACAGGCAAAATATTGAAGGACACAGTATTGTGCAGCGCAGTGGTATCAGGTGAAGTAATTATTTCAATTGCTTCAAGCCATACATAATGATTGGGTGTTTCAAATGCACTGAATGATCCAGTAGGATGATGATGGGTGATGGGTTGGACACTGTAGAGGTCCTTGAGAAGACTCATTTCAATTGTGAAGTGGGACAAAATCTCACTGGAATTGGGTGAAGATAGAATGAAAGGAGAGAAAGTGAAGGCAACCCCTTTCAGAAGTTATGTGTAAGAAAGAATGAAAAAGTGGTTCAGTGAATGAAAGTTTATTTTACTTTTGTAAAAATATATATGAGAAAAATAACAACATGGTTATTTGCTAAAGGATATAATCCATCTGACAGGAAAACTTTATGATGCAAGACAGAGGTTGAAGAACTGTTGGAATAATGTCTTGGGTAGGGAAGAGGAGAAGGGATTGATTTAGTAACCAGGTGGCAGGGATGGACTTGCGCAAGAGCATGGAAAGATTATTCATGGAATCAGGCACATTCAACTACAGTTAAAAGTAGGAAATGCAGAATATGTGGGCAGAGACATTGGAAGTAGGTGGATGCAGTGGTGCAAGCTCATGTATCAACAGGTGTCTGGTCATCACTTTTATCTCCACAGATGAAGCTGAGAGAGGAAGAAGGAGGGCATAGTGAAAGTTTGAAGAGAAAGTATACAATATCCTAGGAAAGTAAGAAAATGAATGGATTAAAGAATTATAGTATAACTGCAAGGCAGCATAAAGGTTTGTGGTTAGAAATTTAAATCAAGGACAATCAGCTTTGTTGTATATTTTTCTCTAGCTACATTTGGCAGCATAACTGCAGGCAGAATGTGAGTAGACAGTTGCATTTAACCAGATTTCTTTTTGTTATATATTTAACATGATGAAAAATGGCCATGCTATTTTAACTGTCATTATTTAATTTTAATTCCTATATACTATTATATTTTATGAGTGAACCAGACTTTACTCCACCATTTCCCTATTGTTGGACATGTAGATTGTTGCCAAAGTTTATGTATTATAATAAAGTTGAAATGAACTTTCAGACCACATAATGTATTACGTATAGAATATTCCTTAGAATAAATACACATACTTCTCATTACCCTATAAAATCACATGAAAATATTAATATTAAGGACCTGGATATCTCTTCCGACTTTTATTTCACAATAGGGTGTTGGCACCTATGTCTGCCTCTTCTTTATAACAACACAGTAAGTTAATAAAGTCTTGATTGTCACTTTAATTTTATTTAATTATTCTAGATGACCACCTTTACACCTGGCAGCTCACACAGGCTATTTAATTATTTATAGCTATCGTGTAGTAAAACTCATTCTTTTCTTTTTATTTATTATAGCTTATTATGGGGGTACAACAGTTCTGGTTAAATATATTGCCCATGCCCCTCCCAACCCCCAAAGACTGAGCTTCAAGAGTGTCCATTCCCCAGACAGTGCACATCACACTCATCATGTAGGTATACACCCATCCTCTCCCCCACCCCCAACCACCCGAGTCAAATCTTTAAGTGTGTCAATTCACCAGACAGTGCGCATCACACTCATCATGTAGATATACACCCATCCCCGCCCCCCACCTCTGTCCGATACCCAATTGGTGTCATTCCCAAATGTGCACCCAGGTGTTGATCAGGGAAACCAATTTTCTGGTGAGTACATGTGGTGCTTATTTTTCCACTCTTGGGATACTTCGCTTAATAGAATGGGT
>JAQIFY010004466.1:0-11745 GCA_028533085.1 Varecia variegata | reverse complement strand
AGGAAAGAGAAAGAAAGAAAGAAAGAAAGAAGTAAGTAAGGGAGGGAGGAAGGAAGGAAAGAAAAAGAAAGAAAGAAGAAAGAAAGAAAGAAAGAAAGAGAGAGAGAGAGAGGGAGGGAGGGAGGGAGGGAAGGAGGAAAGAGAAAGAAAGAAAGAAAGAAAGAAAGAAGTAAGGAAGGAAGGAAGGAAGGAAGGAAGGAAGGAAGGAAGGAAGGAAGGAAGGAAGGAAGAGGCGGTGAAGCAGCAGCTGTACTATCCAGAAAGCTTTGCTGCCATGCCGAGCAGAGGGTCCTGGCCGATTCTAGCTGGTCCTCGCTCTCCTCTGCTCTGTACCCAATGCAACTGCAGGCCCTACCCAGACCCAGATTCTGGGCTGACGACCCACAGAAGTGGTGGCTACACAGTCCCCCACTGTGGTCCCACGGGCAGCTGGGAAAACCTGGCTTCTCTGATTTCCCTGCAAGCTCCAACTTGTGCACTAACCCTGATGTTTCAGGAGGAGAGTTACTGATGTCCCTCCTGGTCTCCAGCTCCCTCTTTCAGACCTTTATTCTTCATTTCCCAGCTTCTCCCACAACTGTGCAGGGCCTAATTCCCTTAAGCAATCCCTACCTAGCCCATATCTCTCATAGAGGTTCTGCTTCCTTGATTGAACTTGGACTGCTGCATGAACTACAAATTGAGCATCTCTAATCTGAATATCCAAAATATGAAATGCTCCAAAATCTGAAACCATTAAAGCACCGATGTGATGCTCAGGGGAAATGCTCATAATAGCATTTCAAATTTTGGGATTAAGGATACTCAACTGGTAGGTATAATGCAAATATTCCAAAATCCAAAAAAATCCAAGATGGGGTCTTGCTCTGTCACCCAGGCTGGAGTTCATCTCTTTCATCTTAGGACTTTGAAAGAGAAGTCAAGGAAGTGAGAGGAGAAAGGCAACAGCCTCTTACCAATCAACCATATCAGATGAAGCAACCCTGGTGATCATGGAGTGTCACATGTCACGGTCTAATTGTTCTCACATCCATGGGATTCATTAATTCATTTAGCAAATATTTATTGAGAATGTCCTGTATAGTAGGCACTGGAGATACAGTAATGTGTTGGTCCAGGTCTTTTGAGAAGTAGACACCAAATTAGAATGAGCTCTACGAGAGATTTGTTAGAAGGACGTCACTGAGGGAAACAGGGAGGGATCTAGAGAGAGGCTGGGAATGCCATGAGCCTGCAACGCAGGTCTGACCCCAGTTGAAGGAGAGAGGGAGGCGAGACCGTCACTTCGTGTGTCAACTTGGCTGGGCCATGATGCCCATGCATTTGGTGAAACATTATTTTAGATATTTCTGTGAAGGTATTTTTTATATGAGATTAATATTTAAATCAGGAGAATGAGCAAAACAGATTACTCTCCGTAATGTGGGTGAGTCTCATCTAATCAGGGAGAGGCCTTAGTAGAACAAAAGCTGACCTCCCCAAGCAGAAAGGTTTTCTGCCAACACACAGCCTTTGGACTCAGACTGCAACTCTTCCCTGGCTCTCCAGCCTGCTGGCCTACCCTGCAGGTTTTGGACCTCCACAATCCCATGAGCCAATTCCTTAAAATAAACCAATCCCTCTCTATATATCTATACACACACACACACACACACACACACACACACATACATACCCCTACACACATATATATGTATATATATGTATACACATACATACACACACACATACATCCTTTTGGTTCTGTTTCTCTGGAGAACTCTGACTCATAGCGGAAGGAAGGAAATTCAGGTGGAAGCATCATAGACTGAAGTGCAGTTCTAAGAGAGTTTGGTAAGGTCACTGGGGAGTCCTCAAGCCAAAGTCACCCACCAGAGAAGTCCTGCCTCTCCCAAGAACTGCCCTTCCTGAGCATCCACGCCAGCATCCAGCAGTCACTGGCCGAGAGCAACTCCAGGAAGCATGGCCTTGGCCTTGGTACAGTGCAGTGATGGATTTCAGAGCACAGCAGCTGGGCTTTTTTGGTCAATTATGCTCCTCACAGTCAGAGATTTGAGAGACACATTGGCACAGTTGCCACAAGTAATGAATCAAACAGACAGAAATTCCTGCTTTTGTAGATCTTACATTCTAGCAAAAAGATAATAGCTACCATTACATGAAACATACAGTATGTATGTTAGGTAGGAATAAGTGCTAAGGAGAAGAGTAAGAGGAAGAAGAAGTGTTGGGGGTGGATTATTTGAGAACAGCTTCATCAGAACAGTAGCAATAGACTTCTAACTGCAGAATATCTTACACATAGTGGATATTAGCTCAATGAACAAAACATTTAAATTTAGAGATCAGTTCATTCAAAAGGCTTCCTTTGAGCTCCTGTCTGTGCCAGGTATGTGATAGGTCCTAGTGATACAAAGATTAGAAAAGTAAATTTCCTGCCCTCAAGTTAAGATCCTAATAAGATAGGTAGATAGGTATGTGAATAATGACATCTAGGTCAACTCTACACAATCATTTGAGATTTGAACTCTAATTTCTCCTCCCAGGGACATTGGTCTGTGTCTCACTTATACCTCTTTTTTGTGACAGTAATTTTCATGGAATTTCTCATGGAATTAGGAGATTTCAATGGGCAATGTTTCAATGCAAAAATCTAGATGCAAATGAAATTTGGATTTTCACAAATTCACATACTTCCAAAGCATTTTGAAAATCACAATGAAGCAGGAAGCTTTGAGGAGTTTCCAATTACCAAAGGATTTCCCTTGAGCAATAATACAGAAAATGAGGTTTAAGCAGGGGCCAGGTACCAACCTGATTCTTGGGTGCAAAGGTTTTCAATGTGACTCAGGTGCTGTTGGTTTCTAAAAGCCTCTCTTGGCAATATTGTGGCATTATTTTCTGGCACATCATAGAGAAAGCCTTTTAGTCTATTTAGTCTGCAGCAAACTGTTTTCATAAATACAACCCATCTCTGCAGAGGCAGGTCACTTGGAAGGTAATTGATTTTTATGTGTTCTTCAGAGATCTGGTGGGGTTATTCAAGAGGACAATAGGGAAGAGAGAAGGCCCATGCTTCTAAAAATGACATGTGTAGGCAGTGCTGAGCAAAATTGTGTTATAGCTCCCAACATTTGTAGCTTCTTCTTTCACAATGCCCCAGGAGGAAGACAAGGTCTTCCACAGCAGTTGCTATCACTGCCTGGTTGGCCTAGACTTGAAAAGAAACAATCTTATTAAGGAATAAAACACCATCTGATTGAACAGAACAATTGGTTCTAGGAAAATATTTTTATTTAGATTGGCAGCCATATAATTTAGTTAAAACCCATAGATGTTTGTTCTAATGACATTAAACCCAGGAAATAAAGGTAATTAAAGGCTGCAATGCCATATATTTAGCAACTTGTCAACTTAGATGCAGCATAACACCACAAGGGTAAATTACCAAATTCCATCCAGTGACTGAGAGTTCCTACAGGTGGCCAGAGTGAATATCAATTCTATTCTCTGACTTTTATTAGCCACCTCCCATGCTAATAGATATAATTGGCAGCCCCCCCCCCCCCAGTCTTGGCTTCACACTGATGTGCTGACTTTTAAAATTAAGAGTTAAAGTAAACAACGTGCTCCTGAACAATCAATCACTGAGTCAACAAAGAAATAAAGATGGAAATTAAAAACTTTTTTGAAATGAACGAAAATGAAAACAGACCATACCAAAGCCTGTGGGATGCAGCAAAGGCAGTGCTAAGAGGGAATTTTATAGCATTAAATACCTACCTCAAAATGTAGAAAGATCAGAAATTAACAACCTAACATTATACCTCAAGGGACTAGAAAAACAAGAATGAACCAAACCCAGAGTTAGCAGAAGAAAAGAAATAACAAAGATCAGGGCAGAACAAAGTGAAAGAGACAAAAAATAATACAAAAACAATGGTTCTTTGAAAAGATAAACAAAATTGATAAACCATTAGCTAGACTAACAAAGCAAAGAAGAGAGAAACTCCAAATAAACACAATCAGAAATGAAAACAGAAACATTACAACTGATACCACAGAAATACAAAAGATCATCAGAGACTGTTATGAACAATGATATGTTCACAAACTAGAAAACCTAGAGGAAATGGATGAATTCCTGAAAACATACAACCTCACAAGATTGAACCAGGAAGAAATAGAATTCCTGAATAGATTTTTAATGTGTAGCAAGATCAAATGAGTAATAAAAATTTTCCCAACAAGAAAAAGCTCAGGACCAAATGGATTCACAGACAAATTCTACCACACATGCAAATAAGAATTGGTGCCAATCCTACTGAAACTGTTCCAAAAGGTTGAGAAGGAGAAATCCTCCCTAATTCATTCCGCAAACACAGGATCACCCTGATACCAAACCCAGGAAAGGATGCAACAACAAAAATAACCACAGACCAATGTATCTGATGAACATGGATGCAGAAATCCTCAAAATACTAGCAAACTGAATCCAATAGCACATCAATAGGATAATTCACCATAATCAAGTAGGTTTTATCCAAAGGATGCAAGGATGGTTCAACATATGCAAGTCAATAAATGTAATTGACCACATAAACAAAATTAAAAACAAAAAACATATGATCCATCTTAACAGACACAGAAAAAGCTTTTGATAAAATCCATCATCCCTTCCTGAGAAAACCCAAAAAAACTTGGCATGGAAAGAAAATACCTCAAAATAATAAAAGCCATATGTGACAAACCGACAGCCAACATCATATTGAATAGGAAAAAGTTGAAAGCATTCCTCCTGAGAATGAGAACAAGACAAGGATGTACACTGTCACCATTTCTGTTCAACATAGTACTGGAAGTCCTAGACAGAGCAGTCAGGCAAGGCAAAGAATTAAAATGCATCCAAATTGGAAAAGAGGAAGTCAAATTATCTATGTTTGCTGATGATATGATCTTATACCTAGAAAACCCTAAGGACTCCTCCCAAAAGACTCCTAGATTTGATAAATGAATTTAGCAAAGTCTCGGGTTATAAAATCAATGTACAAAAATCAATAGCATTTCTATACGCCAACAACAACCAAGCTGAGAACCAAATTAGGAACTCCATCCCATTTACAATAGCTGCAAAAAAAAAATAATAAAATACTTAGGAATAAATTTAACCTAGAAGGTGAAAGATCTCTACAAGGAGAACTACAAATCACTGATGAACGAAATCATAAATGATACAAGCAAATGGAAACATATCCCATGCTCATGGATCAGAAGAATCCAATATTGTTAAAATAACCATACTTCTCAAAGCAATCTACAGATTCAATGTAATATAAATTTAGATTACATGAGACATAGTGAAGAATCTTTTTTAAACAACACACTACATACTTTCACATGCTACATTTCAAAAATGATGCATCTGTGAATAATATGATAAAGGTCATAGAGTTGAAGATTTAAATTAAATTCAAGGTCATTGTGTTTAAAACTTTAAATTAAATTCAAGGATGTAGTGGTGAAAAATTTAAATTCAAGGTCTTAGTGATAAACACTTCAAATTCAAGTTTGGGGACTGTAAGTACTCTGGACTTACCAGAGTGTGTAGTGTTTAGGGTGGCATGGGAGGAGATGCATCCATTTAAAAAGTGCTAGGAATGCACCTGCTACGGAGGACACAGGAGTTTCCACTCAAGGGATAGTGCCCTCATGGTGATTGTATTTTCATGCAGGAGAAAAAAGACTCTAAAGCAAGGTAAATGCTAAAAGTGATAAGAGTTGCTATGTTCATAGAGACAACCTCTCCGACATTTGGCCAACCTGAAGGGGTTGAAGGAATGAGCCCATGTCTGGGCTTGGAACAATGCAGAAGCAGAGTGGCTGGAGGTAGGGGGTGGGTAGCAGCCACTCAGTAAGGAATGAGGTTAGAGAGGCAGTGAAGGGCTGATTGCAAAGCATCTCCTGGACAAGGTAAGGACCTGGGATTTCATTTTGCATACAATGGGACACCAGGGGGTTAGGGTGGGGGAGGATTGATCAGGGGAATGACATGGTTCAACTTAGGTTCTCCCCAGCACATGGAAGCAGGAAGACAAGTTAGTACAAGACTGGAAACGTCAGCAGGGGTATGGTCATGAAAGACCTTACAGGGGAATAACTGAAGCCAGGGTGTGACTTGCTCTGATTTATTTTCCAGAAAGAGCACTTCAGCAGCTGTGGAGAGTGACCTTGAAGTGGAGAATGGGTTGGGGAGAGACTGTTGGCAAGGAAGCCAGATGAGTGACCATTAGAATACTTCAAAATCTTCCTCAGGATCAACATTCTAAGTATGTATCAGTAGTTCATTCTAGATAGACAGGAATGATGATTAGTTGGGAGATCTGGTTAACAGAATGCCCAGTGACAGAGAGCTTTCTCCATAGAAACTTCACAACAAAATGACAGCACTCTCCTCAGTTCCTTCTTGCAGTGTTTTACATAGAGCAAAATGGACAGCTGCCTTCTAAATGAACATTCCCCCCCTTTTCTTCAAACAAAATGGCAACCAGAGCTGAGAAAAGCTGAGCTGGGAGGGTTTGGCTACTATTTGGGGTTTAGTTCAGTTTCCCAGTTTGTAGTCACTCCTGTGTTGGGAAGAGGAGCTAGTTCATGGTCACAGAAATGAAGCCCAGGTGTGGCAGAGGCTAATGAAAGAAGGGGGTAGGGAAAAGTGGTTGTTATCATAGTGTCTCATTTGAATCTCATTCTAGCATGTCAAAGCAACTGAGGAAAACTGGGAGATTAAATTCACTGGAGAGCTAATGGAACTTTCTTACTTGGAAAGCTTATCTATGTTCTGCTGGAACTGCTTGCTGAAAAATCAAAGAGAGCCAGGGACATGCAGCCATTTCCAAATGCTATCACCACAGAGAAGGCTTCTTTAGAGTTTATGCTTAGGAATGCAATCATGCAGAGGAACGTAGTACAAACTCTTCTTTTAGGCTTTTCTTGGGGTTGGACAGGTAAGTTTTAAACATTGAACCAAATGTAGGCAAACTGGAATATTGCTTATCACACTCGAAAACTATAGAAATAACAATAAAGACAACCAACCACTTTCATTTGAGAAGCAGCAAACGGTGCAGTGGTCAGAAGAAAACAACAGGGAATTTGGAGTTGAACAAATGTGGGTTCAAATCTTGACCCAACACTTATCAGCTGAATGATGTTTGGAAAGTATCTCTGAGCATACTTTTTTTTCTGTATATTGGAGATAAAATCTTTACCTTTTTGTGAGATATTTGTAAGGTTGTTGGATGGATGGCGCCAGAGAAAGAAAGATAAGCAGAGTTGAAAGGGTTAAGCAAGGAGGTTTTATTGGAGGCGAGGGTAACGGGTCCCAAGGAAGGGACCTGGGCGAGGTTCCCGAGCCCTGGGAGAAACCAGGAGCTCGAGAAGTCGCAGTTGCCTGGGACTGAGGCAAGGGTATTTATATGCGGTGAGGGGCATAAGTGGAGGGGGCTTGCTTTTTAGGTGCTTGTTTAAGTGGATTTTTAAGTTCTCAGTAAGCAAGATGTCTCTGGGGCTGCAACAGGATGTCTCCAGGGTCGGGCAGACAGCATGGGGGCTGGGTGTGCTGCCAGTCCCAGGATGTGACTGGGCTTGGTGAGGCCAGGTGTTTGTTCAAGTGTAAAAGTGGAGCTGACTCACTGCTTAGGGCAGAGGGGTTTGTAGTAGGGGAGGGGGCTATGCATCCCCCACCAGCCTTACAATATTGTTTCTGGATAGGATATTGTTTACTAGAGTTGTTGTGGATATTAAACTAAAAAGTGTGCCTAAAATGTTAGGCACATGGTAGATATGCAAAGAAGGAAAGATATTAATAGTTGAATAACGTGTCACCATCTACACAATGCTTTCATATCTGTAACTGTAGATACTCAATAATAATAAGACCTGTTGGAAACATAAAATAAAATGTCCATTTTGAATATTCTGGGCCAGCTCTATGACCTGGCCCTCCAAAGGCCCATTATCACAGAACCATGCCTGCCCCACTACGTGTGGCTGGACACCAACCCAGGAGGTGTTCCCAGGCATCTCCACATCCCCAAAGGTCTTCAAAGGAAATAATGGGCATCTAAGAGCTATCATCAATATTTCAAGGATAGACCAACAAAGAGTTTTAGCTCTAGAAACCTGCATAGACTGTCTAAAAAATCCAGTGCTGTTGCTTTGTCTGGGATTAAGAGAGCCCAGGGTGTCGTCTCACATTGAAGAGAAGCTTAGATCCTTCGCCCTATGCCACTTTGGTGATTAAAATGGGCAACATGAATTATACTCTCTATTCAGATGAAATCTTTCTACGGAACCCAGACGTCAGCTGGGGCCTTCCTGCTCCTCTGAGATCTGAGGAAACCTGGCTTGAGTCTTTCGATTTCATAGCTTGAGAAAGTCCGAAGGCTTGACTGAGGCATCTACAGATCTCAGGGACTTGGTTCCCGTGGTGACCTCACCCTCTGGCCCCCGGGGACACGCGTGCTGCCCCATGTTTCACTCTACTTCAGTCTGGGACTTTGTTGCCGTTTACCCACACACGATCCACTCACATTGTGAATGTTTGGGGGTCACAAGGATGGGGGTCACAGCCAAGGACACCTCCTCCCACTGAATTCACACTAAAACCAACCCCCTTTCTTTTCTGTCTCTCTCTTCCCTCCTTTCCTTTCTTCCTTCTCGCCTGTCTCAGCAGGGCAGTCTAGCCAACATCTTTTTATCTAGAGCATGGTGTTCCTTTTCCCCATAAAATATAGCTCTCTTCCTCTGACGAACTGCAATGAAAAGACATTTTTACCATCTTATTAAACTTAATATAAATTTCTGTGAAGAAAATCATCAAGAAAGAGGTCTTAGCTAACAAAAGTATAGGCACCGTTAATCTAGGGCAGTGGTTCTGAAGGTGTGGTCCCTAGACCAGGACAGAGGATATCACCTGCGACTTGCTAGAAATGCACATTTCCAGCCCCGCCCAATCAACCTGTGAAAACAGAAACTTGGGGTGGGATCCAGCAATCCACGTTTGAACAAGACTTCCAGGGAACTCTGATTGTACTAAAGTTTGGGAAGCTCTGATCTAGAAGGAGGACTTTGGCTGTACCTAGAGGATGCCATCAAAGCCAAATGCCCATGGAGACCAGGCAATGATATAAAGGGTATTAGGCTGAAAAGATTGTGATGAGGCCTTGAGGAAACTGAGGCAGGTTTTTGCTACACGTAAAGGAAGGTCCAGGATGGTCAGGTTTTCTACATTTTCAAGAGAAGACAGAAATGTGAATTTTTATGTGCGCTCTCCAGATGTGTAAATGTTAGCAACCAATTCATCTGGCCCTTCTAGGCTAATTCAAAGGCAGATGCTGCCGACACCATCTCCCCCTTTCAGGTGAGAATTACAGGGTTCCAAGCCATGCTCCTGGATCCGCTGCTCCCAGTTCAATTTTCAAAGCACAATTAGGAATGGTGAAAAAACAAAAAAACCAAAATGGAGACTCTCATTTAACATGGATTTCGTGCCAGACATTAAAATGGGTTTTTAAATTAATAAAGGGTTATGGAGTAGGAAGCCTGTAAAATGGCAGTTGGACTTAATGTGAGATATTGTTTCTGGGCAGCCTTTTTATTTCCATCTGTATTTTCTCAGAAAGTCACCAGGGAATCAGTCCCGTCGCCCTCATCGCATTTAAAGCCGGACCTATGGAATATATGCAGTGCTCTGCTGTTGCCACGGCAACCATTATCTTCCCCTAATTCCTTTTCTTTCCTAAAAATAAAGTGCCCTTTCTCAAAGTATCTATTTCTGCTTTTTATTTAAATCTCACTTTCTGTAGCAGCTCTGTCTCTCTTTGACCTGAGCATTGCTTTTGTTTTGCTTGAGAAGAGACATTGATCATATACACCCCGGACCTGACTGTCAGCTGTCTCTGAGTGTTAAATTAGAAGACTAATGAGAGCCACAGACATGGGGGGCTAGGAAACAACCCCAGTGATTTCATAGAAGGGGGTCACAGTCCCATTCCTATGGCACAGACGCCACTTGGAACAATGTTTCTCCAGCTCATTATTTCATCTGCGGTGTCCAAAGAACTGTATTTCCACTACAGAAAAGAACAGTCTGAGAGATGAAGAGATGGGCGGAGGGCCCAACGCCGGGCTGCTCTGATGAGGGATGAAGCCTTGGACCCCCCACTCCTTTGATCCGTAACTAGACAATGCCCCTTCCCTGGTTCCTTGGCATTGTAGGAAGCTTTCCTTTGCCTGCAGAGAAGTCTTGATGATCCACTTCTGAGACGTTAAAAAAAGGTGGAGGAAAAGGAAATGTCGAGCACTGGCCTAAATTCTGCAGCCTTTGTACATCAAAGACCAGGCCTTGATCAATACATCCACTAAAAGTGATTGCTTAGGACGTCTGAACCAAAGGGGACACACTCTATAGACCGTGTTCTTTCTGAGACCGTTTGCCATGCTGAGATCCTACAAAGATGGATCTTGTCATGAGACAAGACAAGAAAGTCAATCTGCCCAAGACGAAATAAGGCAAATAGGTGTGGCCCCTGCCCTCTATGAGTCTACACCCAGACTAGGCCACACGCACGTGTCTGAGCAGAGGAGCAAAGACATTTGTAAGTCACAGAGGCATCCCTGGCTATCAGCAGAGTATGTGCTTGGTGTGCTCTCCAGGTGTGGGCTGAGCCACCCACTCTTCTCACTCTCCATCCCTACTGCTGGAGGGTGTGGCCAGCCTGCTCCTTGACAATCTGAGCTTCTCTGTTAAACGGTGACGATGAAAAAGATATGTTCTTTCCTATCAAACTAAGTGGCCAAAACAGGAAGCATAACTTTTGCTCATACCAGCTTGTCTGGGGGACAGTGTGTCAAAGGGAAATCTTAAAGTTTGCCCACTATAGATAATATGTGGTTAGGTGAAATCATGATTTTTTTTCTCTTCCTCTTGCAATTTCAAGTATTGTCCAATATTCTTTCCTTCTATAACATTGTTTACTTGGATGGTGGTCCTATGGCACAACGAAGCTGGAGTCTGAGCTCTGTGGTGTTTTACTCAGGGAATGTCATTTGCTGTGACCCTGACTGTGTCAGCCAGTTGGGACTGAAAACAGATGATTAAGAATTGGTCTTCTGGACCGGGCTGCAGCCAAGAAGTTCAGGGCAGAGCTTGGAGTCCAGGGCCATATCTTCAGATAAAAAAGTTACTCACAGAAAAGGGCACCAAGCTAGATGTTAGAGGCACTTCCCAGTTCTACCACAAGGAGAAAGTTCGAGGGCAGGGACTGCACTGTCGGAGGGGGAAGCTGACCAGCACAGAAGAAGGGAGGCACCCTGCTCTGACCACGTCCCCCTGAACCTCATGCTCTGAGCCCTAAAGGCTCAATCACATATGGAGCAGACTGATCCCGGATTTCACAACACTTTCTCTAAGTTTTCTTTTTTCCATCACAGGCTTAATCATTTTCATGTTAATATTTCATCTTAAAAGCACTTGTTGACCCAAAAGAATAAAAAGCAGGGTCTCAAAGAGATATTTGTACACCTATGTTCATAGCAGCTTTATTCCCAGTTGCCAAAAGGCAAAGCAACCCAAGTGTCCACTGACAGATGAATGGATAAACAAAATGTGTGCATACATAAAATGGAATATTATTCAGCCTTAAAAAGGAAGGAAATTCTGACACATGCTACAACATAAATGAACCT
>JAQIFY010004465.1:0-11745 GCA_028533085.1 Varecia variegata | reverse complement strand
CAGGAGGATCGCTTAAGCCCAGGAGTTTGAGGTTGCTGTGAGCTAGGCTGACGCCACCACGGCACTCATTCTAGCCCGGCAACAGAGTGAGACTCTGTCTCAAAAAAAAAAAAAAAAAAATATATATATATATATTGTTAATATATTAAATGTTCTAGAAGAAAAAAAGGTATGTAGCATTCAAGATAAGATAGACAACTTCAGCAGAGATGTAAAAAGTGTAAGAAAAATCAAATGGAAACATTAGAAATGAAAAACAGTAAAGAAATGAAGAATGTCTTTGGTGGGATAATCAGCAAAATGGATACCACCATGGAAAGAATAAGTTAATTTAGAAATAGATCAATAGAAATTACACAAATGAAACATAAAGAGTAAAAATGAGTGAAAAAAAACAAGAAATATCCAAGAGCTATGAAACAACATCAAACCACCTACCATGCATGTGATCAAAAACCTAAACGAGAACGTAATGAAACTCAGAAAACAATAAATAGGATATATTCCCTGCCCCCTACAAAAAAGGAAACACACACATTAAAAACTTATGTAAGTAAAATCATATTTGTACTGCTGAAAATCAGAGACAGAGAGAAAATCTTGAAAACAAGCAGAGAAAAAAGACACAATACCAGAAGATGACAAGGACAATAATTATAGCAGGTTTATCAGAAACCATGCAAGACGAATATGTAATGACATATTTAAAGTGCTGAAAGTAGTATTCTTCAAAGTAGAAATTAACTTTTTCTTAGATAAATAAAAACTGATTAATATATTTCCAGAAGACCTACCATACAATAAATATTACAAAAAGTTATTCAGGCAGAGGAATATTACATAAGCTGTAAACCTGGATCTGCACAAAGAAATAAAGAGGTCTGGAAATGAAGAGATGAAGGTAAAATAAAATTCTTTTTTCCCTCATTTTTAATTTTTTCAATGATAACTGTTTAAAGCAAAACTGTTATAGTTTTTCTGTGTTTTTTTCATATGCATAAGTGAAAAGTGTGACAACAATGACAGAAGGAATAGAAGTTTTAGAAATATGTAATAAGTTTATTATACTGCAAGTAAAATGATTTAATATTATTTCAAGGTAGAATCAGATTATCTAAACATTTATACTCTAAACTCTATGGAAACTATTAAAAGAAGTGACATAACTAGTAAGTGAATAGAAGAGATAGAAATTATTAAAAAATAATCCTCAAATCCAGAAAAGGTAGGAAACAAAGGATCAAAAAAGAAATAGAAAATTGCTAAGAAGATAAAAGATTTTAATCCACTATATTAATAATTCCTTTACAAGATCGGACGCGAGCGGGCGCGTTCAGGCTGGTGTGGCCAACACACAAGGTTCTTTTTGCTCAGTATTATTCATCGTTTGTTACCTTGTTGTTTTGATCACCATAATATCATCAAAATATAGGAGAATGCCAGACATAAGTAATAAATGAATATTTTTTGAATAAATAAAGCATATTCTTTTAAACAACAAAAAAAATAATTCTTTTAAATATTAATGGTCAAAAGACTAATCCTAAATGGAGGACTGTGTCTAATTGTATATCCACCATTAATCTCTGTTAATTAAATTGAATTGTTATGTTCGCCAGGTTAGTTCAGCCAGTGTACTAAGTTTCCCTTTCCCAGAAGTTTTCACAATGACTGAATAGGCAACAAGTGTTTCTCACATTCAAGGTTTATTGTGAGGATTCACACACACACAATCAAACAAAATTCACAATACAACTATTAAAGGCAGTGACTAGGGGAAAACAAACCACATTGGAGGCTTGAGAGACCAGTCCACTCACACACAGCCTCCAGCCAGTGAGGACGTCTCTTTCAGGTGCCAATATGTTGGAGCAAGAGAGGCTCCTCTCCAGGTAGGGCATTCTGGGTTGCAGCTTCGGAATCCTCAAGGGCAGATATTCCAAAAGCCCCTTGAACATTGCCACTCCCTTGATGTTTTTATGATTCTCTGCAGGTGTGCTCACTATCATTAAGGGCCACAGCAGGTGTTATCTCATCACCTTAGTTTATTATACAGTTGCTTATCACTTTGAAGAAAAGTAACTTTACTAAGAGCTCAACACAGGTATATATTTCACTTTAAAGAAAAACAATATTACTGTGGGCTTCGTGGCCCCTAATATAAGTGACTCCATTTTGAGACATTGTGATCCCATCATTGTTGTATATCAATCCCAGAAAAATAAACACTGATTTGTTCCAGTTAAGTCTTGACCTAAAATGAGGTAGGCTCCATCCCAGTCCAAGAGGATCAATAATGATTGGGCAAAGTAACTACTGGTAACCTCAGTTCCCTTGACTCGGTTCTTACTAGATATGAAAGAATACTTGCCGAAAGGAGTTTTCCATGATAAAAACAAAAATAAAAAGTCTAAATCCTTTTATTGTTTCTCTATCTTCTTGCTGAGAATATTGACATGTGGTGTAAAGCAGGGTTATATTAGCCACATTCTTTGTTCTGTGTTATTTACCTGTTATTTACCTGGAAAAATCTCTGTAGTTGTGTGCTTATTAAGTTGACCTCTTCGACAAGGCCTGTTGTAGGAGGTTTAGACTGACTTTGTTGTAAGCCTTAGGAGAGAACTGCTGGTTTACTGACATAATGAAAACAATAACAAACTAAAGGTTAGAAAGAAACACTCTTTTGGATACTCTACTAAGATTTTTTCATGCCCGATTTCTTCCAAACTCTATAATAGCCTCAATATGCAAATGAGAAAACTGAAGACTAGAGGAGTTATATAACCCACTTGAGGAAACACAAATAGCATATTAAAAGTTTCCTTGCTCTAACCCTTTCCATCACATTTTTTAAATTCATACTTAATATAAAATTAAAATGTAACATAGCATTTGAATAATATAAATATAATGTAACATTTAAAAAAATAATAGTTGGGTTAGGACAAGGGAAAAAGAAGTCAAGAAGACTGGTTTTGTTTTAGACTTTATGTGTACAGAATTGTCTGGGCAAGTTCATCTATGTTGGGTCACTGATCCACTCAAGTGTGCTGGGTTTGGAGAAAAAGTCCTATATCAGTTAAGTGATGCCTGGATTGTCCCGTATGCTTATTTCTTTTAGGAATTTAGCATGATTTGGGATAGCTGATGGAACATTTGTAGGTTTAAAATCATTTAATTACTTTCCCTCAGGGACTAACGGCAATGATTGTATTTTCTTTAAGTATTATTCTATTTTTCTATTTTTATGAGGAAAAGTAAGTTTAGAAGGTTAAAACTCAGCCATAGCTTGTATAGTGAAATAAAAAAAAAAATCAAGAAATTTGCATTCAGGCAGACCTTTGACTATCAACTCTGTCACTACCTTTTTGACTTTAGGATTATTAAATAACCTCTGTTGAAGAATGGCATCTGTACCATTTTAATAATTTACAACCTATTTCAATTTTCCTCAACCCTCCAAAGTAGTTTGGCCAAAGTTAGAAGTTTTAAACATTGGACACTTCAAAAGAGAAAGGTGCTTATTAATCAAAATAATACACACAAAAGAAAAAAACAGAAATGGCCAGATTCTCCAAACTCTTTTTCTTGTTCCACTACCCTAATCCCAGGTTGCATGACTCTTACAGAAGTGTATAGACTTATATCACTTGGGAACGATAGTATTTAAAATGTTTTTTTGTTGTTGTTGTTGTTGTTGATGATGATTCCCCCTTGATTGAATTTAATAGTTTGGATTTATATCATTCGATTCATCACAATTTTTTCTATCAAAATTACTTTAAATTATATTCAAAATTACTTATGTGCAACTGAAAATGTCTTTCCCAATTTCCCAATTACTAAGATCAGATACTCACCAATGTAACTTTAAGAAATGTTCTACCTCACCTTTCATCAGTCGCAGTTTCCCCACATGTAAGAATGGAAACCATCATGTTTTCTTTTAGGAATTTGTGTTAGGAAGAAATATTATGGAAGAAATTATACTTTTATACTCTTCTGACCTCTGAGTATTTTGAATCATTATCCTCAGTGTAGCCTGGGAAATTCCCATGTTTTAAGTTCCAATTTTTTTTCTAATACATATCTGGATTTGGAAACTGCCACTATATACCAAAGACGTGTACTCCTATAGTTATGATTATCTGAGATGATTTTTAATGATAAATAAAATGTGCTACTTTGCTAGGTTCTTTAAATTCACACCTGAATTATTTTGTTTACCTTTGAATACATGATGGAATATTAACTGTCTTTGAAAATATGATGAAATATAATTGAATATTATAATGCATGTGTATGTGTTTGTTTTCTTTATTAAACTGCAAATGGTAGTTCTACTTTTAGTTCTTTGAGGTATCTCCATATTACTTTCCATAGAGGTTGTACTAATTTGCAGTCCCACCAGCCGTGTATGAGTGTTCCCATCTCTCCACATTCATGCCAACACTTGTTGTTTTCAGACTTTTGATAAAAGCCATTCTCAATGGAGTTAAGAGATATCTCATTGTGGTTTTGATTTGCATTTCCCTCATGATTATAGATGTTGAGCATTTTTTCATGTTTCTTGGCCATTAGTCTATCTTCTTTTGAAAAATTTCTGTTCATGTCTTTTGCCCACTTTTTAATGGAGTTGTTTCATTTTTTATTACTGATTTTCTTGAGTTCTTTGTAGATTATGGATATCAGCCCTTTATCAGATGTATAGTATGCAGATATTTTCTTCCAGTCTGTAGGTTGTCTATTCGCTCTAATGATAGTTTCCTTGGCTAAGCAGAAGCCTTTTAATTTGATCAGGTCCCCTTCTTCTAAGGGAAGTATCACAAGAATGGAAAACAAACACCACATATACTCACCACTAAATTGGTACTTATTGATTGAAACTTATGTGCACATATAGAAATAACATTCATGGGGTGTCATACAGGTGAGCAGGGGGAGGAGGGAATGGGTAAACTCACACCTAATGGGTGTGATGTGCACTGTCTGGTGGATGGGCATGCTTGTAGCTCTGACCAGGGTGATGCAAAGGCAATATATGTGACCAAAGCGTTTGCACCCCCATAATATTCTGAAATAAATAAAATACCATATAAGTAATAAATAAGCATGTAACAGATTATGAAAAAATATATTCTCAGTACAAATATCTGACAAATTTTTATGGAACTTATTAGCCATCAATAAAAAAGCAGGAAAACCAATAAAATGAGCAACAGATTTAAACAGATATTTCCCAACAGCATGTGGAAGAATGAACAGTGCACACATGAAAATATACTTTACATAATTAGCCTCAAGGTAAATACAAATTAAAACCATATTTCACACCCACTAGAATGGCTAAATAAAAAATACTGGCAACTCTAAGTTTAGGGACCATCAAAATATTCATATATTCCTGATAAAATGGAACAATCTCTTTGGCAAACTGTTTGATAGATTTTTGATAAGTTAAAGATGTTTCTACTCTGTGGCTCAGTAATTACCCTCTAAGATGTTTATCAAAGATGAATGGAAACAGATGTTAACACATACAAATCATTGTTCAACAATGTTTATAACACTTTTTTCATAATAACCTAAAGCTGAAAATGACCCAAAGATCCATAAGAAAAGCATGGATTAGCAAGTTGTGGTTTATTCATATTAATAAAATGGAATACTACTCAGTGAGAAAATGAAGACATTGCAGATACACAGAATAATATATAGATTAGTTTTCTAAACACATGGAGTGAAAGAAGTCAAACACAATAGAATGCATACTGTACTGTATTATTTATAAGAATTTCAAGAACATGCAAAACTAATCTCTGGTAAAAGAAAATAAGAATTGTGTTTATCCTCTTGGTCCTTACAAAACAGAGAGTTATGAGTAAAATATCATGAGTGATGGAGATGTTTTTTATTTTGATCTATATGGTAGTTTTAGCCACAATTTTTTAAAAAATTAATGCTGCTGTGCCCTATCTAAAATACCTTAGCCTTCCTCAAAGCTGCAAATATTCTCTGTCTCTCTCACTCTCTCCACCTTACCACTGTGGTTTTAGCTCTCACATTTTTTGAACCAATTTTTGACTATGTTATGAAGTAGAGTCCATTATTTATATTTTTTTCCAATAAGTATATCCAGTTACTCCAGCATAATTTACAGGAAAGACCTTCTTTTGTCCATTGAATTGCATTATTGTCTTTGTTGAAAATCAAGTGACCATATATGAGTCTGTTTCTTTACTCTCTATTTTATTCTAACACTACTGTTCCAATTCTTCTATCTTAATTATTGTAATTTTAAGTCTTAGAATCTGTCATCCTCTTTTTTACAAGAGTATATTAGTTTCTCTAGATCCCTTGCATTTTCGTGTACATTTTAGGACCATTTTGTCAATTAATATCAATCAATATAAATAACTTTTGAAAATTTTATTGAGATTATATTAAATATATATTTACTTTGTAAGAATTTACATCTTAAAATACTGCCTTTTCCAATTCATATATATATATATGAGGTATTTATTCATTTATTTAGTCTCACTTCATTTTTTTTCTCCACAACGTCCATAACTACTTCTGCCTCGTGATTCCTCTTATCTAATCTCCTGTCTCACATCTCTATGACTACATAAATTTGATTTATTTCCCTCTTTTGGCTTCTTTACATTTACCAACTACATTTGTTTCCTACTGCTGCTGTAACAAACAACAATTATAATGGCCTTAAACAGCACAAATTTATTATTTTACCAGTTCTGGAAGTCAGAAGTCCAAAGTTAGTCTTTCTCTTATCCCTTCATCTTTATTTCTGTCATTGTTATATTTTTTCCCTGACTCTGAACCTTCTGCATCCCTCTTATAAGAACCCTACGATTACATTGGGTGTACCCAGACAATTCATGATAATTTCCCCATCTCAAGTTCCTTAATTTAGAAACATTGACAAAGTCCTTTTTTCCATATGAAATAATAGACACATGGGTTTTGGGAAGCAGGATGTGAGCATGTTTGGGAGGTGGCATTATTCTGTCTACCATACTGTTCCTAATGTTTTCTGTCTATAATAAGATATGGGGCTGAAATGATAAAAAAAAAAAAAGATGCATATATAATAATATAGAAGTCTTATAAATTCTATTAGGAAGTTAGAGCTATCCTAAAAGATAATGAGTCATAATTCAAAAGTTTTAATAATAAAGGGAATGACATAGATTGACATAAGTTTTAGATGATCACTTCATTGCAGTGTGACAAGTGAACTGGCCAGAGAAAGATTATGGACAAGGGAGCAATTAGAAAATGATTTAGGTAAAAGATAGTTTTTATTTATTTATTTATTTTTACAATAGTGATAAAGAGAAGTGGACAGAATAAAGATATTAGAAGGTTGAATGGATGAAAGGGAGATCTTGGCAAATCTTAGGTTTTGGGTGTTTAACCAGAACTGTGTGTGCTTTTTTTTCATGCAAGCTGGGTGATTTCTCTTTCAGAGGCAAAGCTTGAGAATGGCGTACTGCCCTGGTCTATAACACATTCATCTAACTTGAGAAAACCTTTTATTCTTACTGCTTGACCTTTTGATATTATGAATCAAAAGAGTAAAAACTTAAAAATGAACCCTGGCAGTTACCTTTCACTCAATAGTTTTCTGTGAGTGGCAAACCGTAAATAGGATAATAGACAATGATACTATGAGTCAATAAGCAGACGTTAGAGAAGAAAGTGGGGATTTAAATTTATTGTTTCTTTAGAACAGCAGATTTAACTGGTTTTTAGTAACTGAGCATTTTACATTTCTTTTTTCTAGCCTTGTAGTTACTGGAAAGCCAAACATTAAGTTTAGAAATAAGTTCCCTTTCAGTTCTCATTTTCTTTGTTTCTCATTTTCTTATTTCTGGGAAGTGTGTGTGTGTGTGTGTGTGTGTGCGCGCGTGTGTTTATGTTTCCCCAAAGATATTTTAGTGTAAATTTGAGAAAAGATGCATCAGGGGCTGTTGGTTAGGTATTTTAAAGTAAAAATGCCTAATATGCTTTATAGCAGGTAGAATATTATATAATCATTTTAAGGTATATATTCATTTGCATCAGAGATATGTTAGAGCAGTAATTTTTTATAACACATCATCGTGCCATAGTTCTTATGGGAAGACCACAGTATTTTCCCCCAGGGTCCTCAGGAAAGAGATTTACCAATTTTTTTCTTGACTAAGCTAATTTTTTTTTCCTACAGGTTTACAAATTAAGGCTTAATAACTCCCTTTTGGCAGTAACTAATCTGAGGATTCCAAGGTGCTTACCAGAAATCTCAAATTGTTCATTATGTATGCCATCCATAATAAGGCAAAAATGCCACATTTTCAAATTAAGCCCTTGCAATTTGCCTAAGTGGTTTATCAATCCTCATCTAGCTATGCAAATTGTAGTCTACTACTGTCTGCATAAGAATTGCCAAGGGAAGAGATAAGGCATGATCTGGACAAAAGTTGATAAGAGAGCTACAATAAGAAGACAACACTGGGAATTTTGTATTAACACTGTTTGTTATTTGTTTTTTTTTGTTTTTTTGTTTTTTGTTTTTTTTTTGAGACAGAGTCTCGCTCTGTTGCCCGGGCTAGAGTGAGTGCCATGGCGTCAGCCTAGCTCACAGCAACCTCAAACTCCTGGGCTTAAGCAATCCTTCTGCCTCAGCCTCCCGAGTAGCTGGAACTACAGGCATGCGCCACCATGTCCAGCTAATTTTTTCTGTATATATTTAGTTGGCCAGATCATTTCTTTCTATTTTTAGTAGAGACGGGGTCTCGCTCTTGCTCAGGCTGGTCTCAAACTCCTGACCTTGAGCGATCCACCCGCCTCGGCCTCCCAGAGTGCTAGGATTACAGGCATGAGCCACCACGCCCGGCCTAACACTGTTTTTTATACTTATCAATTTTGTCCCCTCATGCTCCTTTCATTATGAATTTATTAGTAAAAAGATGGACAAGAAAGCAATTTGCATGAACTAATTTCAGAATACAAACAATTTTCAAGTGCCCATATCATTTAAAAAACTATACATAATTTATATAGGTACATTCTGCTTTTACACTCATTTAGAATAAACTGTCATTTTTATTTAGCTAAAAATTGACAAAGTAGATTGTAGCACAACAATGATGAATAAATGCCAAATATATGTTTTCTTACAGAGCATGATGCAATACGATTAGGGAAATTCTTAGCAAATTGCTACACTGTCATTGTGCTAATGCCCTTATCACCCCAATTAATAAACTTGACATCGGTTGTAATGTCTTTTTTTTTTGACTCTGATTTTATTTATTTGAGTCTTCCCTCTTTTTTTCTTAGTCTAGCTAAAGTTTGTGAATTTTGTTTATCTTTTCAAAAAACCAACTTTTCCTTTTGTTGATCTTTGTAATTTTTTAAAAATTTCGATAGATTTAGAAGGTACAAATGATTTTTGTTACATGGATGAATTGTATAAAGCCAAAGTCAGGGCTTTTAGTATACTTATCACCACAATAATATACATTGTACCTAATAGGCAATATTTTGTTCTTCACACCCCATTATCCCTCCTGCTTCTTAGAAGTCTCCCATGTCCATTATACTACTTTATGATCATATAGCTTGTACTTTTACATGAGAGCATGTGGTATTTGTTTTTCCATTCCTGAGATAATTCACACAGGTTAATGGTCTCCAGTTCCATTCAAGTTTCTGCAGAAGACATTATTTTATTTCTTTTTATGGCTGAGTAGTACTCTATGCTGTGTGTGTCCCTGTGTGTGTGTGTGTGTGTGTGTGTGTATACACATTGCATTTTCTTTATCCACTCATCAGTTGATGGCCACTTGGGTTGATTCCATATCTTTGCAATTGTGAATTATGCTGCAATAAACATTCAGGGGCAGGTGTCTTTTTGATATAATGATTTCTTTCCCTTTGGGTAGATACCCAGTGGTAAGATTAATTTTATTTATTTCTGCTCTGCTCTTCATTATTTCTTCCTTTGTACTAATTTTGGGTTTGATTTGTTCATGCTTTTCTAGTTAGTTGAGGTACACTGTTAGTTATTATTTGAAGTCTATGTCCTTTTTAATGTAGACATTTGTTGCTATAAACTTCCCTGTTAGTACTACTTTTTTTCTGTATCCCATAAGTTTTGGTATGTTATGTTTCTATTTTCATTTGTCTCAATATTTTTTAAAAATTTCCTTCTTAATTTCTTCATTGACTCATTGATTGTCTGGGAACATGTTTAATTTCCATTATTGAACTTCAGAATATAGTACAAAGCTATGGTAACCAAAATAGCATAATACTAGCATAAAAAGAGACATGTAGAGCAATATAAAACAATAGAGAACCAGAAATAAATCTATATATTTACAGCCAATTCATTTTTAACAAAGGCACCAACAACTTACATTGGAGCATAGACAGTCTATTCAGTAAATGATGCTAGGCAAATTTATATCTATATGCAGAAGATTAAACTAGGCCCTTATATCTCACCATGTACAAAAATTAAATCAAAATGAATTAAAGATTTTAATGTAAAACTTAAAACTATAAAACTACAGGAAGAAAACATTGGGAAAACACCTAAGGACATCAGTCTGGGCAAAGATTTCTTGAGAAAGACCTCAAAAGCAAAGGCATACTGACAAATGGGATTACATTAAACTAAAGAGATTTTGCACAGCAAAGGTAACAATTGACAAAGTGAAGAGACAACCTACAGAATAGGAGAAAATATTTGCAAACTATTCATCTGGCAAAGGACTAATAATCATATCATATAAGGAACTTAAATAATTTATTACCAAAAATCAAATAATCTGACTAAAATATGGGCAAAAGATCTGAACAGATATTTCTTAAGAGAAGACATACAAATAGCCAATTGGTATATAAAAAGATACTCAACATCTCTAATCATTAGGGAAATGAGAATCAAAACCTCAATGAGATATCATCTCATCCCAGTTAAAATGGTTATTATATGTTCTAGTATTATTAAGAACAGAAAGTCACTGCCATTAAAAAATATACAGATGACTCAAATGTTTCAATTTCCTGAAGATTATGAGTTATAATTAATAAATGTAAAATCATGTCTTTGTTACATGTGACTCCACTAGGAAACTGTTTTGCATTTAAAATGCAAAAATGTTGTTCAGTGAAAATAAAATCTATAATACATACTATCAGAAACTATTTAGAATTTGAAAGCGTCTGTTCCTCATCTCAAAAACATATAATGACCATAATTTCTTATAAATAATGTTTCTTTCAGAATATTATATTACTTCAAATATTTCACTTTTGAATACATGATTCAATTAACTATTAATATTATCTATTACACTTGTACAGTATATATATTTGCATGTATATAAATAATACCATGTTGAATATCCTTTATGTCTATACTTATCTTTAGAACTTTTCTTCAGTTAACTTGTAAGAAGGGAATTTTGTTTTTGTCAAATATATGCATACTTAAGGTTTTTAGAACACATTATTGAATTGTCTTGTGATAAATGCCAATGTTCTCTTTCCAGAGCTAGAAATCTTGTCGAATCTGCTCTTAGCCTACTTCTCCACTGAACATACCAGGCTCTTGTTTCTTTTCTGGGCTATCCACACATGTCCTTCTCACTGTATGCAATGCCACTGAGCACTCCATCCCAAATCCCTGCTTTTGATACAGGTATTTCTTTAAATATACATTTGTAA
>JAQIFY010004464.1:0-11745 GCA_028533085.1 Varecia variegata | reverse complement strand
AAGTCCTTCAATTGCTCTTTGAAGTCAGGACAAGACTGTAGTTATGATGTATCAACGTTTAAATAACAAAATTCTTATCAAGGTTGATGATTGGATGTAAAAAAAAAAATCTGTCCAGATTTTATCCGTATGCAGTCCTGTGACTTTTATGTAGAAAAGATAAGTTGGTTCATAATTAATGTACCATTTATTATGGATTAGCAATAATGTTCCCTAATATTTTCTACAATAGCCTCAGGCAGATGGGGGAAAAGAAAGGAGCAAATTGGTTTAATAGTAAAACTCTATCATTATTGACCTTCCAGAGGGATTTTATGCCTATGATCTTATTTGTTTTCTTAGTTTTTACATCAGTAGATTTTATAATGTCTGAAACCCACCTCAATTTGCTCCTTGTTCCTGGCATTTTCCCTCTCATACATCAAACATCTGGGAGCATTTTACAAGGCTTTCCTGTAATCTGCTCAACTATGCACACATGTGCCTTTCAGGAGTCCAATTTTCCCCTCTCAGTAATTGGCCAATGCAGAGAAACAAAGTATCATTTTATTTTACATAATGGCACTATGTAAAATGATTCACTAATTCGGTACTGAAAAATAATAATCACAAGTTGCAAGATTTAAAAGCACATGTGAGAAGATAGCACCTGGGGAAATCTAGGCTCTTAACGCTCACACAAGCTCGCTCTTGCCCCCTGCAGTTTGCTGAGAGACAAAGGAATATTTTATAATTACCCTTGTGTTTTGCTTGCAAACTTTAGCCAAAATGTTCATTTTGCCTTATAAGGAGCTGTCAGTACCTCCAGGAATATACCACACAACAGTATTATTTAGAACCAGTTTTGCTTCCATATCACGTAACAAATATGCCTTTGTTCTTCCTCTGTCTCCACTTGTTAATAGAGAAAATTGTCTAGAAAAAAAAATGCAACCTACTACTTAATATGGATTACTATGTTTTGTTCCTCTTACAATATAAAATAAATGTCTATATAAAAGAAAGTATGGCAATAGCTAATGCTTTTCTCTGAGTAATAATGCAATTTTGAAAAAAAAAAAAAGAATCCCTACATAAATAAATTGGGCAAGCTTATCTTATCGCCTGCAGTTTCATTGCACTAATGAAATTGCTGAGAAAGCTTCTTTTCAAGAGCTCTACAATTCAGCACCCATGCTGATGGACAGTACCCTATCAGTAAGCATCCACACAAAAACACCCTACTGAATGGAAATTGAGGGACAACAAATAATTTTCTGTGATGACGAAGATCTCCATAAACCAGTGACTTCAACATTACCTTCCAACACCTTGCCACTAACTAGTTTAACAAACAAATAAAATCTATTCACCTTAGTGGTCCAAGGTAAATTTTCAAACAAATCCCCAAGTTCTTACTAAGCAGCCACTTTTCAGACTTACCTCTGCAGTGGGTTACTCATATCAATAAATAATTTAGTAAAGAATTCAGGATTTCACCTGTTTAAAAAGGTGAATGGACTAAATCTCACCCCAGATGAATTAAACAAAAATGAATGGCTTTCTTTAGATTTTAATTTCTATTTCAGAGTTGGTACAGACTAAATATGCTATCATCCAAGTAGCAATTCACATTTTTAAGTCTGTCCTCTAAGGCTTTTTCAAACACTGTATGTGTCTGAAATCAGTAAGAGCTCATTCTATCTTGGGCATTTCTGACCATGAGTATGTCTTTCTGAGTATGCCAGGTAGTATCAGAAATTAATGAATATTAGTTCCTTGCTAATAAGCAGGACTGTTTAGCTCCATTAGGGAAGTATTTAAAGACAGCTAATAGAATTAACACTACCTACTCCTTGTATCATTCCTTATATGCACTACTCTCTACTTTTCTTACTCTTATGTATGCAATACACTAAACCCATTTCCATTTCTGTAGCTCAGGAATGAACTATAATATGCTAGGTATTGTGTTGACCAGCACAAAGCAGAAAATAATCTTTCTCTATCGAATTCTGGACCTTATTTTTCTACCAAATCCACTGAGTTCTTATTAGAACTTTGGCAGGTTTAGCACACCGAGCCTTATTAAGCTCATTGCCAGTTACAATCCCCACATAGACAACTGTATTATATTTTAAGATGCTCTCGGCTGGGGACCCTTTGAGTAGAATTTAACCTTATCTACTTTTATCTTTTTAGTGTCATCCACCATTTTAATCTGCAAATATATTTTAAAATATCAGTTATAGCTCATGTGTTGTAGCATCACATTATCCAGAAAGGGACAATCATTGTTTCTATAGTTACAGCTAAGTGGTTTTTTTTTTTTTTTAATATATAAAAATTGTTGACTAGGACAGAATTTAAGGTAAAGTTGTAGCTATAAATCCCCATCCAGGTTGATAAATATTCATTAATCAGCATACTTTGAATATATTCCATCAACTAATAACAGTAACATTGGTAATCCTATTATTTAGCCCATAGGTCTCTATATTTTCCCACAAACACAGGATGAGAGGCTTGGCAAAGACTTATTCGTTCATTTACTTACTGATTACCTGCTATGCGTAAGCCATTGTTCTAGGTGCTAGGGATTCAGCTTTAAACTTGACAGATAAAGTTTCTTCTCTTACGGATTCTATATTCTAACTAGGAGAGACAGATAATACTAAATTAGAGGTCTTACAGCAGTAATGACAAAGAACGCTACTTTAGGCAATGTGGTCATGAAATGTCTTGCTGAGATGGTGAAATCTAAGCTGAGATTATGACATTTAAGCTGGGGCTTGAATGTCAGAGAGGAGCCAGCTATGCAACCATCTGTAGAAAATGCACACCAGGCAGAGAGTACAACTCATGGAAATTTTTAAGTTAGAACTGATTCATCTCAGACTGTTAGTAAAACAGAATATTTGGTTGAGGTCCAGGTAAACAATTTCTATATTTCTTTGATCTACTGGCTATTAACTACATAAAATTAAAATAAAATCATATTATAATATGGGTAACTCTCAAAATCATTATGCTGAGTAGAAAAAAACTAAAGGAAAAAATGAACACATACTATATTATTCCATTTATATAATATTCTAAAATGTAGATTAATATTTAGGGACGGAAAGCAAATAAGTTGTGCAGGAATAATAAAGTGACAGATGGATTACAAAGGAATTTAAAGAAATTTTGGTGGCTGATGGAAATGACTGTAATTTTGATCATGGTGATGGTTTTATGGGTACATACATGTGTATATGCCAAAACTCATCAAATTAGCATTTTAAATATGTGCAATTTATTATACATCAATCATACCTTAGTAAAGCTACAATAAAATTAAGCCTGTTTGAACATTTCCTTTTGCAGGAAATATTTAGTAGTTTCTAGTGATTCCCAGGTCATTTTTCAAACACTTAATAAGCCTCTGTTGATCATCCATCCTATGCTTTCCTGCTATCTGCATCACACTCACTTGCCTATATTTGAGAGGCTGTACCTCTTTCTCAGTTTTGAACAATAAAATAATATTTTTCCAACTTCAGTTTGCAAATATACTGCCTCAAAGATCTTGGACAAGAGTTAGAGAATCTAACTTGCATATTATTTCAGCATTGCATTCTAATTCGGCCAGTCTGGAAACTGAATTCATTTAGAGTTCCCTCTGCCACCTTTGACTTCTGTTCCTTCTTGGGAAGTTTCTTCTATTCTCCTCCCTCTCCTCCCTTTCTTCTTCCTCCTCTGATCTCCTCCTCTTCCCCATTCTCCTCCTCCTCAGTCTGAATATCATTCTGCAAACAGTGAAGAAAGCAGCATGCCTGAGGTCAGAGAAGATCTTCCTTCCTCAGGCATCAATCACCTGCAATACCAAGCAGTGTGGCTTCCCCTTGGCTGCACTCATGCATGAAACATAACTAGCTATGCTTTTTTTTTCTCCTAGCATTGGTTTTATAAATTCTAACTTCTTTAGGAAATTTCCTATTCCTGACCCTATTCCCATTTGTGCTGCTAACAAAGTTTGGGATCTTGGGGGAGACAAAAGCTCTGTGTTGCTAAGGGGGTTAGTAACAACTATCCTATTGGATATAGGGGAACTGTGCCTGGGACATCGGTTACAAATCCACAGAGATGATTGTGCAACCAACCGGGTTGCCTATGTATTAATATATGTGTACCTCATACTCTCACCATTTCAGTGCAAATCTAAGGGTCCTCGTAGATTGATATAAATAGAAACACCTGAAAATAGTAGAGAAGTATACAGATTAAAATTATTGTAATCATTATGTACACATTGGGAACTCAACAAAAATGTGCAGATTTAAGAATTTCCATCATTCTACTTCATAGGAACTTGTGAACTAACCTTACTTTATTCTTATGGCACACATGCCTCTGCTTTGAAGCCATAGATCTGTCTATTTGCAGGCCATGATTTTCAAAACCACTTGTGACTATGTTAAAATATTACATGATGCTCAGCCATATAATAATTCTATCATTTCTCTCTGGTTCTCCAAGGTTTCTGGTGAGATTCTATCAATCTAGTTGCTGGATTTGGAAGCAAAAGAGGAGAGGCCATTATTCCTGGAAGAGTTTGTGGCAGATGGATGGGCAGCCAACAGAAATGAGGCTTTAATCAGTTTTTAGGCAAGCCGTGGTCAGCCACCTTCTTTGTGTTTGTAGGCCACCAAGGTAGGTGAGGGCAGCTCCTTCAGAAGCTCTCCAGTAGACCCTGTGGACAGAGGTGGCTGGCAATAGTATGCTGAAGTTCTTGAGACTCACAGCGACTTCTGGGTGTGCTCTTGCAAATGACCAGCTTTGGCACTGAAAGTTAATTGGCCAGAGAGTTCTTGCCTTTATCCCCACAATCTTTCCAATGGTTTAATTCCCTTTTTATGCCATTCATACTTAGGATTCATAGAAAGCAACTTGTTTTCCTGACAGAACTCTGACTGGTGCAGGTAGGAACAAGTTAGAAATAAGACACTGAATGATTTTACAAAACGATGTCCAGCATTCAAATAGATACAGTACTTGAACACGCTAGTCCCAAAGTCTAACTGCCGGGATTCAAATTCTGGCTCCACCACTTACTAGCTGTCTGAGCTTAGCAAGTTACTTAAACTCTGTGTGCCTCAGTTTCATCTAGTAAAATGGTGGCAATTATTTTATTTATCTCTTAGGACTATTTGTGGGAATTTGAAAATTCATATGACTAAAAATTTAGAATATGCTAAGCACTCCTGTTTTTCTGATGCTTATGCCCAATACCCTGATGTCTATTTTCCCACCACACTAAAACCTGAGTGGTTAAACAATAGCTAAGACTGGAATGCAAATCATCTCTAGGTCCTCAGGGCTTCATTGATAGGAGGTGGAGTCAATTAAAATTCTCCAGGCCCTCTTTAGAAAAATTATATCAGTCTTTTCTAAGGTAAACCTTCAATAACTGATATTACATGGACCTAAAAGATAATTTTGTGCCCTTTACTTAGGCTGAGAAGTTCCTTTAACTTTGTCTAGGTTATCATCAAATAATTAAATACAAGAATAACAAAAGCAACAACAAAGAAAGGTTAGCTAGTTTTGCACCACATCCTTAAAAATTTAGTGGGTAAAAGGTTTAGAATACCGGGACGTATTTGTATGTAGAAGGTCCATCTGGAAAGTATCCAGCCATGTAATAGGAAAAATAAAGACATTTATTGAAGATGATACAAAATACAAGAAACATTGTACATAGGACAATGATGCCTCAGTCCCCTTCAAAGTAGGCACCTTGGGACCTCACACAGTTCTCTCAGCGTCTCTTAACCTAACCTGTACACGTTCAACATTCTCAGGTGTTCTGCTTGTTGCAGGCCTTCCAGAACGTGGATCACTTTCAACAGATTCTCTACCATCTTTGAAGTGTTTGTGCCACATTTTTATTTGCACTGCACTCATTGCATTGTCCCCTAAAGCCTTCTGAATCATCCAGTTTCCGCTGAGGAATGTTCAAACTTAATGCAAAATTTAATGCAGATTCATTGCTCTATTTGCTCAGTCATTTTGAATGGAATAGCCACACAGTACACGTGCTCACTCAAGGCATCTAGCACCCCACTGACTAGCACAGTGACATCGTCATTGTTCATACATGCACACTCCAGTCCACTCCCTTGGCTGCCAAGTTACATCGTTGTCATGCCAACCATTTTCATTACATTAATAATGGCTGGGTACTTCCTGGACAGACCTCGTATGTTTCCCTATCATGCAGGACGTTGTGATCTTTGTACTGAACTTAGGGGAGCTGGCTTTTTAGTGAAGAACACTGATTTATATTGATCACATTTGATGGCCTAATTTTTCCACTTCATATTGAAAACTGCTTTATGAATGTATTTTTTGGAATAATTTGCAATATATTTCAGAAAAAAGGGAAGAAACCTGGATTTTGATCAGTCATATAGTACTGACTCGGTTTCTATCAAACATTTAACATCCTAAGCCTCCCTTTATTTGTATATAAAATAACAATGAATAATAATAATAGTAATAATGGCTTTTAAAACTTGCTTTAAGATAATACATATCAAATATTTATCACACTTTCAGGCATATGGTATTCTATTATCATTATTCTCCCTTCCTTAGATTTGTTTTGTTACTCACTGGCAAAGCATGGGGAACTAATCAGCTTCCCTGATTCAAAGCCACATAACAAAATGATGAATGCCAAGTCATCATAAACATATTGAGTCTAATTTAGTTTCCATTCCCATTGCACTGAAACAATATTGGCTTATGCTAAGCTGTCTTCATTTTCCAATAGGCTCGTATCTCACCACAAATAGAATCAGTAAGTCTAGGATGAACTATCACATGACTGAATATATTTTTCATCTTACTAGTACAAACTTGAGGTTTGAGTTGGACAAACCCATCTAAAGAAACTGAAGCAACCAAGCAGAGGTAAATTATAACTCTTTATCCTGAAGCACCCGCCTTGAGAAACAGAAAATAGTACATGTTGAGATTCCTGTTAAGAACATCTACGCCCCTTATAAAGGATCATTTTGTCCCAGATTCTAATTTTGATGTTGGATGTTGGTTTGACATCTGTTCCCCATCATGTTATTTCCCCCAAATCTTGACATCCACTTCTAAACATACTTCTTTATTTTCATCTCTTTTTTTCTGATCATTGATTTATAATTCCTTTCTGTTACCCATACACTGTAAAGTTTCTATTTCTTTATTATCTACCCAGTAGGCATCAAAGTAAAATTTAATTTTTATTCAATCAAATATGAGATTTGGTATGATTTAGTGTAATTCAACTGCCTTTTCTTTCATATCTTGAATTTGGGATTGCAACCCTACTGCTCATATTAAAATGTGAGGATGTCAATGGCTGTACCTTTGAGAATAAATGTAGAATATTAGAGCTGAAAGGAATTTAGAGATTTTTCATTTTAAAGCTAAGAAATCTGAGAGTAAACAAGTAACGTACCTCCCCAGAGTCACAGAGCCTGTTTTAAGCAGGAATATTTTGAACTAGAATTGAGCCTCCTTGAATTTAAGTCACATATCCATAATCAAAACTATGCCAGATACCAAAGTGAGGACTTTACGGAAGTTTGTGGGAAAACAAAAGCCATGGTGGGCTATTTCATCTTGGGTGCAATGGAATGTATCTAGGTTTCTTTACTTGCCTGAGGGGCACTTGGAATTTGACTAGAATAATGAAATCAGGCAAATGCTTTTCCTGCATCTATTGAGAGGATTATATGGTCTTTGTTTTTGTTTCTTTATGTGGTGAATCACATTTATAGATTTGCATATGTTGGATCATCCTTGCATCACCAGGATGGAGCCCACTTGGTCCTGGGGCATTAATTTTTTTGAATACAACTAAATTCACTTTGCTAGGATTTTATTGAGAATTTTTGCCTCTATATTTATAAAGGATATTGGTCTGTAGTTTCTTTTTTTATTGCGTCCTCTCCTGGCTTTGGTATCAAGATGATACTGGCTTCATAGAATGAGTTGCAGAGGATTTCTTCCTTTTCAATGTTATGAAATATTTTCTGCAGAATAGGTACCAGTTATTCTTTGTAGGTCTGGTAAAATTTGGCTGTGAAACCATCTGGTCCAGGACTTTCTTTTGTTGGAAGAATTTTTATTGCTGCTTCAATTTTGTTACTTGATATTACTCTATTCAAGAGTTTTATTTCTTCCTGATTAAGCCTAGGGAGGTTGTGTGTTTCCAAGAATTTGTCCATTTCCTCAACATTTAGAAGTTTATGTACATAGAGATTTTTATAGATTTCAGAGATGATATTTTGTATTTCCACTGCATCAGTTGTAATATCTCCTTTTACTTTTATTGATTAAGCTTATTAGGGTCCTTTGTTTTCTGTTTCTGGTTAATCTAGCAAGAGGCCTGTCAATTTTGTTTATCTTTTCAAAGAACCAACTTTTTGTTTCATTAATCTTCTGTTACAATTCTTTGGTTATCAATTTCACTTAGTTCTGCTCTGACCCTATTTATTTCATTTCTTCTGCAGGGTTTGGGGTTGGTTTCTCTTCCTTTTCCAGTTCCTTGAGATGGCTGATTAGATTGTTGATTTGCAATCTTTCTGGCTTTTGGATACAGGCATTTAAGGCTATGAATTTTCCTCTTAGCAATGCTTTTGCTAAACCCCCACATTTTGGTAACTTGTGCCCCCTTTGTCATTTAGTTCAAAGAAACTTTTGATTTCCATGTTAATTTTCTCCTCAACCCAACAATTGTTCAGCAGTAGGTTGTTTCATTTTCATGACTTTGTGTAGAGTTGTTTCTGTTGGAATTGTTTTCTGATTTTATTACACTGTGGTTTGAGAAGACACATAGTACCATTTCTATTTTTTAAATTCGTTGAGACATGTGTTGTGGCCTATGATATGATCATTCTTAGAGAATGTTCCATGGGCTTATGAGAAGAATGCACATTGAGTACTTTGGGGGTAGAATGATCTATAAATGTCCATTGGGCCCATTCATTCTAGAGTCCCATTTAAGTCCGTTGTTTCTGTGTTTATTTTCTGCTTAGAGGATCTGTCCAGTTCTGTCAGAAGGATGTTGAAGTCCCTAAGCGTTACAACACTGCTGTTTATCATTTTGTTTAGATCAGGTAGGGTTTGCTTTATGAATCTGGGCACACCTATGTTAGGTGCATAAATATTTAAGATTATTATGTCTTCTTGTTGAATTGATCCCTTCCACATTATATAATGACCATCTTTGTCTTTCATTACTTTTGTTGATTTGAAGCCTATGCTATCTTATATGAAAATGCTACACTAGCTTTCTTTTGATTTCCATTAGCAGGGAATAAATATTGTTTTCCATCCCTTCACCTTTAGTCTGAATGAGTCCTTGTGGGTGAGATGTGTTTCCTAGAGATAGAAGATACTTGGCTTGTATTTTTTATCCATTCAGCCAGCCTATGTCTCTTGATTGGGGAGTTCAAGCCAGTTACATTTATTTAAAGAACTGATTAAGTGGGGAGGGTTTCTGTTCATCATGTTGAGCAGAAATTTATTGCTTTGTTTTACTTCTTGAGCCATTATGTTATCTGGGCTCTGACCTTCATTCAGCACCCTTTTGTGAAGAGAACACTTAACAAAATAGGCATAAATAGAATATACCTCAAAATTGTAAAAGTCATATATGACAAACCCACAGCCAACATCATCCTGAATGGGGAAAAATTGAAAGCTTTCCTGCTTAGAATGGGAACTAGACAAGGTTGCCCACTGTCACCACTCCTATTCAACATAATGCTGGAAGTCCTAGCCAGAGCAATCAGGCAAGAGAAGGAAATCAAGGGTATCCAAATGAGGAAAGAAGAGGTCAAACTACTGCTCTTTGCTGATGATATGGTCCAGATCTAGAAAACCTGAATTATTCTGCCAAGAGACTCCTGGAATTGATAAATAAATTCAGCAAAGTCTCAGGTTACAAAATCAATGTACACAAATCAGTAGAATTCATATATGCCAACAATAGTCAAGCTGAGAAACAAATCAAAGACTCAATACCTTTCACAATAGCAACAAAGAAAATAAGATACCTAGGAATATATTTAACCAAGGAGGTGAAACACCTCTACAGGGAGAACTATGAATCACTGAGGAAGGAAATCACAGGGGATATAAATGAATGGAAAAACATATCATGCTCATGAATCGGCAGAATCAACATTGTTAAAATGTTTATACTAACCAAAGTGATTTTCAGATTCAATGTAATCCCCATTAAAATACCAATGTCATTTTTCACAGATCTTGAAAAAATAATTCTATGCTTTGTAGGGAACCAGAAAAGAGCCCAAATAGCTAAATCAACCTTAAGCAAAAAGAACAAATCAGGAGGCATCACTTTACCAGATTTCAAACTATCCTATAAGGCTATAGCAACCAAAACAGCATGGTACTTGCACAAGAACAGAGACATAGACCAATGAATCAGAACAGAGAACCCAGATATAAAACCATCCACGTATTGCCATCTGATCTTTGACAAAGCAGACAATAACATACACTTTGGAAAAGAATCCCCATTCGGTAAATGGTGCTGGGAAAATTGGATAGCCACATGGAGAAGACTGAAAGAGGACCTACGCCTCTCACCATTCACAAGAATTAATTCACGGTGGATAACAGACTTAAACATATGGCATGAAACTATAAGAATTCTAGAAGAAAATGTTGTAAAAACTCTTCTATATATCAAAAATTTATGAAGAAGACCCCAAAGGTAATCACAGCAGAAACAAAAATTAATAAATGGGATCCTGATTAAATTAAAAAATTTCTACACAACCAAGGAAACAATCCATAGAGTGAATAGACAACTTACAGGATGGGAGAACATATTCACATGCTATACATCTTATAAAGGGCTAATAACCAGAATCTACAAAGAGCTCAAGCAAATCAGCAAGAAAAAATCAAATGACTCCATTAAGAAGTAGGCAAAAGACATGAACAAAAGCTTTTCAAAAGAAGATAGACTAATGCCTAATAAACATATGAAAAAAATTCTCAATGTTTCTAATCATCATCAGGGAAATGCAAGTCAAAATCACAGTGAGATATCACCTAACTCCAGTGAGAATGGCTTTTGTCAAAAAGTTCCAGATGTTGGCATGGATGCAGAGAGAAAGGAATACTTATGCACTGTTGGTGGCACTGCAAACTAGCACAACCTCTATGGAAAGTAGTAAGGAGATACCTCAAGGAACTAAAAGTAGAACTACCATTTGATCCTGAAATCCCACTATTGGGTATTTACCCAAAGAAAAAAAATCATTGCATCAAAAAGACACCTGCACTTGAATGCTTAATGCAGAACAATTCACAACTGCAAAGATGTGGACATCAACCCTAGTGCCCACGAATACATGAGTGGATTAATAAAATGTGGTATATGTATACCATGGAGTACTACTCAGCCATAAAGAACGGTGAACTAATACCTTTTGTAATAACCTGGATGGAACTAGAGACCATTATTCTAAATGAAGTATTATAAGACTGAAACAGGACCCACAGCTTTCACCTCTCACAAAAATTAAATCACGGTGGTTAACAGACTTAAACCTTAGGAAAGAAACTATTAGAATCCTAGAAGAAAATGTAGGAAAGACTCTTACAGACATTGGCCTAGGCAAAGAATTTATGAAGAAGACCCCTAAGGCAATCACAGCAACAACAAAAATAAATAAATGG
>JAQIFY010004463.1:0-11746 GCA_028533085.1 Varecia variegata | reverse complement strand
AAGAAGAGAAACTTGGGGAAATGCCGACATTTTAGAGGGTACAGGGGGAGGTATCGAGGAATAGAGTTCTTATACTTTTTTCAGACTTAGTATTTTATTTCTCCTCTTATATTTTCAGATGAGCATTTGGGGAACAAACATTGTTTAAGATTGAAGATCTGCCTTTGGTGATGAAAAGTACATTTATTTATTTAACTGTTTTGTGCAAAGACGTGTCTTCCCTTTCAAAGCCTTCTAGCTCATAACCGGGGCACACTGGATGCAGAAAAATGTTAATATAGGACACAGTATCACGTGGCCTTGATAAATACAGAGGAAGTAGCTGAAATTCAATTTCAAACTGTCCACAGACCCCTCTCAAATAATGAGATCCCAACAACTTGCTAAAGTTAAACTCTAACATAGGTCCCTGCTGTGAAGGATACTTCACGATGATTTTTACTTACACCTCCTTTTCAATTGCCTGGAGGATTCTTTATGTTATCTGACCCTGTATTTCTTACTGTGTCATCAAAGCCACCCAGAGAAAAAGTCTAATCCTTTTCCTTATTGGGAGCAGAAAGTCTGCTCACAATGCCTTTGCACTACGGAATTTCACTTTGGTAAGACTTGAGACCAAATTGTTTTCCCCTGGAGAAGGTGAGAAAAATCTTGGGCTAGTTTACCTCCATATTCTGTGTCCTACGGAATGACAGGAGTCTGGAACTCCCACTGACTTCAAAAGGACATTTCTCACCCACCCCTGGGAATGGAGGTGAGTGATGCAGAGAGGAAGGAAGGAAGAGGGAGCAGTGAGAAAGGTATTAGCAAGGTGTTAAATGGGCTGCTAAGATTAAGGTTAAAGTTGAAACAAAAAACATGAAATTTAGAGTTCTGAAAAGCCAATTAAGACAGTTCCAACTTTTCCCCCCTATATAATGTACAATAGGGCTTTGGTGACTATTTACAGCGCATGTGGCCCTAAAATGCACAATGCAGAATTTGGGAAAGAGGAATTCTGGGAATTAAAATGCATGAAGCGTGCAAACAGAATGCCAGCATTGCCTATTAAAACTGGGGGAAGACTGGAGAATGCCCAAATTAAGCTCCCATTCCCCCCACCCTCATCCTCACCTGCAATTGTTGCAGGTATTGTTTCCAATCACTGTGCGGTGCTGAATTACACAGCTGGCTCTGGCCTCATTTATGCAATTAACCACACATTCCCTGCGTCTGCATCACTCCCTGGGAGAACATGAGGAATTTGTGAGGAGACACTGTATCTCTTTCAGGATACCTGGGAGCCGTTTAGTGGGTAATTCACCGAATAGAACCCCCGTGTCTTTGAAAGAGTTAATTTACCTCCTGAGGGCCTCTAGAATCTGCTTCCTCATCAGGCCTAATGGGACCAAAGGGAGGTCATTACAGAACAGTTTATATGAATTTTTTTTTGGTAACCAAATTGACTTTTTCTAATCATGCAATATGTTTTTGAGAAAAGGAAAAACAACAAAAAATTTAAAAAACAGAAGGCCATGTATTTGGATAAGTAGGACAGTGAGGAGGGAAGTCTTTCCTAAGGCCTGGCTTATCTCTGCTCTTTGTCTGTAGGGTCCAGAATGAGAACAGAGCCTGCTGGGCTGGGCCCAGGCAACCTCTGAGTGACGAGATGCTGAGTGGTCATCTCACTCACTGCACTCAGGACAGAAGCCACTTGCTCTCCCTCACACCCGGTCAGAGCTCCGTTCAAGTCCATTCCTCCCCTCCATCTCTTGCTGATAAACATTTCCAGAAGGAGGAATTCCAGCCCACCTGTGGGAGCCCTTCCAGATGCCTCATTTCTCCTACACAAACATGCTTTGGCCATTTTCTGGCCTACCCTCCTCTTACTACAATTGAAGCCTGACTTCTCTCATTCACCCTGTGAGGTTGTCACAGAGCAGAGCTCTGGTACAGACAAACAAAGGTGAGACCTGCAGGCAAGACCTGTGTCCAGCTCTACCACGGACTAGCTATATGTCTGAGATCAAAATTTTAATCTCTGGGGTTAGTTTTCTTAACCTGTATAATGGGAGTTTTATTTATTCATCCTTTTATTTCCACCAGTTCTGAAAGGGTGCAAGGTGGCTCTCCAGGATACATAAAGGACAATAAAACAGACTGATAAGAGACGCAGGAAAAGAAAGACAAAGCTGGGGACGGAGCATAGGGGCAGGAATGGGGCTGAAACAAAACGGGGGTAAGAATCTCCTGTTAGGTGTCTGCTATGTGGGTCGAAAGTTCCTGAAAGCTCACAAATCATAAAGTTCACCTAACGTAAGGAATTGCTCCCAGGATTTTCAGCAGCTACTGAGACACTACTGGGCACAGGCCTGATATGTACCATAATTCAATGTAACAAGTATTTATGGAGGTTCCTGCTGTATGTGGGCCGAGGGGACACGGAGGGGGACAGCGTCTCTGCTCTCTAAGTGCTAACAGACTGGCAACAGGAATCTGAAGGAAGGCACAAATCACTCGGAAGCAGATCATGGGGAGTATGTTATGAACCGGACAAGGCTCAGGGCAGAAGACGACTGTATAGTTGGGCCAAGAGGCCGTACTTCAGTCCTGGATGTTAAGAACTGTGTGTGCAAGTCACCCCCCAGCTTCTGTTATGTTTACGTCTATATGAATTCCGTGTACTTTTTGCTCCTAGACTTTATTTCTGACTTTCTCACACCTTCAGCAGGACTGCCAGGAAAGCAGCCCTTACATCCCTAACTAAAAACGGAAAATCCTAGCCGGGCGTGGTGGTGGCACGTGCCTGTAGTACCAGCTACTCAGATGCCGAGGCGGGAGGATCGCTCGAGCCCAGGAATTCGAGGCCCACCTGGGCAACACAGTGAGACTCTGTCTCCAAAAAATAAACGAATAAAAATGGAAAATCCTGCTCACTAGCTAAGGATGAGAGGGCCGTGTGGCTCACATGTACGTTGCCATTCTTGCTCAGTCTCCCATATAGATGGAGCACTTCTTACCAAGGATAATACCTTTCCTTTTCACACAGGGTCCTCTCAGAGTCTCACAGGAGCTCTGCTCATCCTTGATTCCCTCTCACACTCAGCACACGCCTGCAGAAAAGGGGCCCTGAATCTCCCCAGACAAGCCTTGAGCTCTGTCTTTTAGAACACCCCCTCTGGTGTGCCCGTGGAACTTATTTTATTGGTGGCAGTAAGCAGAGCACCATTTACTTTCCTTGAAGAATTTCAGCTGCTCAAGGAATGAGCCCCAGACCTTCTATGAGGATTAGCCCCGGCCTCAGTCACCGGCAAGATGGCAGCCGCCAGCCATTGTGGCTGCCAATTACTGCCAGGAGTTTACTATCAGGATGACTCCTTCAAGCAGGCCCTATTAAAAAAATAATCACCATCTGCTAGACTCCCTTTTTTATTAAACTGGTCATTAATTACTGGTAACAACTAATTTCGTCTAGATTTTATTGAGTAATTATAAAATAAACAGGGAGGATATCAAGCTTCCTGCCTTGCTGAAGGCAGAAATTCTTTATAATGCAACGTTTCAAAAGAGGGCTGTAATAATCCTCCAAATTCCATTTAATATGGTAATTATAATTCACGAAATTCATCCTTCCTGCAGTTAACGAGTGCCTTCTTTCAGCTTAGCTCAGCTGAACTTCAGCTTGGGTCATTAACTAGCGAGCTAGTCTTCACCCCCTGGTAACAATAGATCGTTCATGGGTTATTGCCTAACTAATCGAAGTGCATGATTTGATCACAAACACTTTTTTAAAATTTTCATGTTCCAGGTATCATATAACAATATGATATTATTGTAGAGTAATTAAAAATAGAGTAAGTTTTAATGTTTTGATTAGAACAGGTTTATTATCCTGGATAAGGTGAAGTGCAAAGTTTTACTGATGTTTTTCAACTACAACATTTAGGTTAAAACACTTGAAACAAGCCATTAATTTAATAACATGCTCATCCAAAACAAATCATCACTCATTTCTTTTTACTGCAAAAGTAATTGAGTAATGAATAATGAAAATCATCCCATTGAAAAAGGCAGTAAATATGTTGACTTTATTATTAATACTCAATTTTGGTTAATAAGGCAGCTATTAAATTTGAAACATGATGGACCTGATTTATTGACTTATTCAAGCTAATAGTGAAATAATATCTAGTAACATCTCTTATAAGAGAAGATTTCATTCTGAAAAATTATTATTATTATTTTTTTTTTTGAGACAGAGTCTTGCTTTGTTGCCCAGGCTAGAGTGAGTGCCGTGGCATCAGCCTAGCTCACAGCAACCTCACACTCCTGGGTTCAAGCAATTCTCCTGCCTCAGCCTGCCGAGTAGCTGGGACTACAGGCATGTGCCACCATGCCCGGCTAATATTTTCTATATATTTTAGTTGTTTTTGGCTAATTTCTTTCTATTTTTAGTAGAGACGGGGTCTCGCTCTTGCTCAGGCTGGTCTCAAACTCCTGAGCTCAAACAAAACGCCCGCCTCGGCCTCCCAGAGTGCTAGGATTACAGGCGTGAGCCACCGTGCCCAGCCTGAAAAATTATTATTCAACTAAAAGTTCACATTTAGAACTAATTGACCTTAAACCTCTTACCCCTGTATTGTATCTAACATATTCCTTAAAAGGATTTAAATTGTGTATATATGTGTTCATGTATGTGTGCACAGGGCTGGGAGGTACCTAAGAGAACCTTACACCACACCACGTCACTCTGCACCCTAGTACACTGGAATTCTCTGATGAATCAGTATAGGTTTGGTCATTCTTAGACTGTATCTAAAAAGAGTTCATAATTAAATACCAAAAGAATATTAGTTATACCTAAAAGATGGTTTGCAGCCCAAGCCTCAAACACATTTCAGTGATGGTTTAGAGGAAAGAAAAAAAAAAAACTCATTAAATTTAAAGGGGATCAGTGTAGTATTTTTTATTTTTCTCCTTCAAATAGGATTATAGTCGATTCTTGTTGTTCACAGTAGTAAGTTTCTGTGAACACTGAACCATTGCTCCTAGGGGAAATCCAATGTTAGGTTCCTGTGAGAGTCTGGTCACATCATTTTTGTCAACCAATTTATACATAACCTTGTTTTATGTGTGTTTCTGTTTAAAGACACCTTATTTAATAAATATTGTTGACTCACTGAACTCAGGGTCCACAGTACTATGACCCATGCCTAGAGGAAGCTTATCTAACACTTATATTTTCTCTCTAAGTCACACTGAAGACTTCTTGCACTTAGGAACACTAGACAGCACCTTCAGCACTGTCCTTGGGGTAATTTGAACAGCAAAATCACCAACAAAAAGCACAAAATGCAAAAAACATGGCACTAAATACACTGCAAAAAGGACACGTTTACAGATGACCTGAAACAAGAAGGCAGAGCATTGCCTTGTTTGACCTCAGCTGGGAAAGTACGCACCAGGCAACTCAAATGTTTCGCTGTCCTGTCCATGTTAGTAAATGACTTTGAAAGCAACACAAGTATTGATTTGGGGGTTACAAATAAATTTTAGTGAGAAGGCAAATAATGGGGGGGATTGACTGTACCTTATACCTGTGGTCCCAACCTCCAGTCCCCCATGGACTGTTAGGAAAACAGGGCCACACATCACCACCTGAGCTCTGCTGCCCCCGAGGTTATGGAAAAATTGTCCTCCATGAAAACTGGTCCCTGGTGCCAAAAAGGTTGGGGACCGCTGCCTTATACAACAAGCTCTTACTATGCATTTGCCCATGTATTATTATATTTGCTTAACCACTGTAATTCTTTTTCACTTGTAGACGATCTCAGCCCTATTATAGGCCCTCCATGTAATGTTAAGGACCAAAACATACATAATTTAGTAAAGTCTGAAATTCATTTCTGGGAATTACTAACTTCTAGAAGAATTGCAAATGTAATTGAAGTTTTCAGTAATATATGTTTTGGGGACATTTCAAGTTCTTGTCAAACATTTTCTTGCATATTTCAGAGAAAGGCTTCATTTCACTAAGGGGCATTAAGTAACATCCTGAGTTTGCTAAATCATCAACAATTAAGCTTGCTTAACCAAATCAACAATGGCATCTGTGATATAAAAGATTTCTTGCCTGTTCTTTCATGGGAAGGATATTCATAACCCAATTTTAAACTGAAATTCAATTAAAATTTAGTGGCTATATTAGGAACTGGGCCAGAGATCACAATCGATAGCCCACAGAGTGCTGACTCAAGACTGACAAAATGAGATTTCATGTGACAATCAGACTTCTAGATTCTTTTGGAAAATCAGTAGCTCTGGTGCTCTGGCTAACAAATTCCTACATACCAACAATAACAATGAAGCAGGGAAGCAACCTGCCTCCCACAAAAGGGCTATGGGCTCTCAAATTCACGCCCTGTTTTTCTAGTACCCAGCCAGGTTCAGTCTTTTATGTAACTTGCTTGACACTCCTAAGCACTTACATTTTTCTACCCCTGGCCTAAGCATACAAAACCTTAACACACTTATTCAACAAATACTAGATGCCTACTATGTGCCAGGCAGTCTGGCTCTCTGAGCCTAGCAAAGTAGGCCCCCATGCAAGTTGGAGAACTTGAACTTGGCAGAAAAACCATTAAAAGTAACCAACAGATCAGTGATCCTCAACTAGGGAAGGAAAGGGATAAGGTTTTAAAATGTACTGAAAGAATTCTGGTTGACAATAAAAATTAGATTTCCCTATATGGGAGCTGAACAAGGGAATTACGTGTGTTGGGGCCTATAAAAGCTCCAGAGTTATGACATTGGAAGGTATTTTTAGGATGCATCAGCTGTGAGAATTTCACTTTAATTATGTGGACAGTAATAAGTGGATTCATTTTGGGAAGGGTTTCTCTTGTATTGTTATTTTAAGTTGGACATAGAGGGAACCTTGCTTTGCTAAATGTTTTCTTTCATAATATACTAAGATCCTGTGATGGGTTTTGAATGGCCTTAAATAATCCTTCTAGGATTATCTGCCCCTCAAAACATGTATATATATATCTCCCTGCAAGGGGGCTGATTATGAGCTAATGACGGTGCCATTGTTCTAGGTCCCACAGTTGAGTCCACTGATTAAGGGCCAAAACTTAGTTTCCATATTCTTAAGCCTGGTCTAAGAAGGGCCTCAATATGCAAGGCTGTGACAGACCCATCCCTTGATGCTCTGGACTTGAGATAGTGGGGCCCAGATAACAAATTTGAGTTTAATATTCTTTTTTGAACCTGCAGTTCTCCCTAACACTAGATGACTGTGTAGAGTACAAAAGAGGAAAACTTTCAAGTAAGGATTTTGATATAAAAATTGCATAGAGCTGGAGAATCAATAAGCTAACAGAGAGGGAAATTTGCACAGCCAAAGGGGGCTTTGGAGTAGAACAAACTGGCAGGGGGCAGTGATTCAGGCCTCCCTGATCCTGAAAGAGGGCCATGCCTCTTCTGAGAGCTGTGGCAAAGTAGGGGACTTTTGTTCCACAGCTGGGATGCTTTTTGCTGCAAGTGACCTCATTAATACAGAATTTATTACCCACAAAAATATTGGATAAGGGGTAGTTCCAGGATGGTTAGTTAGTTCAGTAGCACCTAGGACTCAGGTTCCTTCTATCTTTTTATCTTCCCCAGCATGTTGGATGCTCATTCCTGGTTACAAGAAGGCTGTAGCATCTCCAGTTCTCTTTTCATATGATATGAATCACAGTCTTTTTTAAAGACAATGAGGACCTTTTCCAGAGTGCTTCCCCTCACTCTTCACCCTAGCATATTTCCCCTCATGTTTCATTGGCTAGAACTATATCACAATGTTATGTTTACATCAATCAGTGGCATGGAGAACGAACTGCCACCATTAGCTTAGACCAGACTTCTGATTCAATAGATTTAGGATGGCACCTAAAAATTTGCATTTCTAACAAGTTCCCAGGTGATGCTGACGGTTTGAGAACCACTGAGCTTAGACTACTCAAGATTTGCCACGTACAGTCCTTCCAAGCAAATGAGATGGGGGGAGTGTGTTTTGGGTGGAAACTAGCAAGAGTTGGTTTACAGACATATGATGTCTGCTGAGATTTTCATACTATAATCAACTTGCATAAGGATAGTTTTATTTACTGAGTACTTCAAGCATTGTGTTTCCCCCCCGCCCCGCCCCAAGGAGACACGGCCTTGCTCTGTTGACCAGGCTGACCTCAAACTCCTGGGCTCAAGTGATTCCCTCACCTCAACCTCCTGATTAGTTAAGAGTACAGGCATGTACCACAGCACACAGCTTGTATTCTTTCTAAAGACTACACAGAAAGATGGGCAATCACTGATGCTGTTCCCTCAAGTATTCCTGGCTCTCCATTTTTGGGGCACATGATAGTACTACACTTCTTTGTTCCCCATGAATTGATTTGCCCAGTGAAATGAGTGAAGCAATGATGCATCCCAGTGGCGCTTCCTCCTGCAGTAGTGATTACAGGATGTGGGTCAAGATAAAGCCTCTATCGGACCAGGTTCCTGAGTCTGACAAAGAATAGAGCATATCTAATGAGCCACAGTGGACAGGTAGAGTGAGCAAAAAACAAACTCCTGTTGTGTTAAGTCACTGAGGTTTGGAGATTATTACTGCAGTATTATCAAACCCATCCTGATTAATATAAAGGATATAAAAATTTTATACTGCATTTTGTTTTTCTTTTAGCTCAAATACCCCTTTTAAAAATCCTTATGACCTTTTAAGCTTTGGCTTAAGTTACATCTCCATCATCATTCCGGTCATTTCTCACTTTGTGTGAACACTAATTCCAACTGTAAGAAAACCACAAGGTTCAGCACTTTGTTATTTTATAATTGTCCATATATATATTATCACTTGACTGATTAGATCAGAGACTTTTGGAGGGCAGAGGTCTTGTCATCTTACGTAGGCATCTCTGCATCGTCTTAAGCACAACAGGGAAATTAGCAACTTACTAATGAAATGTAGCTGAAGAATGGATCTTTCAATTTTTGTAGTATTTGAACTTTTCCATGTATTATTGCACACACTCAGGCAGTTACGGAACATGTATTGCCTGCACTGAGTTATACTGGGAATCTGAAAGCAGACTTGCAAGCAGCCATGTGGTTGCTCCATTAACTGTGGTTATGGCAATTTTTACCACCTATGCAAACTTCCATTTCTCTGAGCAATTTGACTATACATGGCCTGCTCACTATATATTTCCAAAAGGAGTGGAAGGGGAAACAGTGGTGACAACTTAGGAGAAAAAAATAAATCAGCTAGTGTGATTTAAAAAGAAATTTGGTGAACTTACATTAAATTGCTGTTTAAATGTAGTAAATGATATTGATTGTTGAAAAGGAATACTCAAGCCTGTTTCAAGTTTTGTTAATACCAATAATCTAAATCTGGGATTTTGTAAAGTCATCTGGCTTCTGTCTTCAGACTTTTGCTTTCAAGCACAAAAAGTATAATGGTTCTTAAAAGTAGAAGAGGCTGACTGAAGGCTACCTGCTTAGTAAGTCATGGAGGCAGCACTGAAACACAGGCCCTCGTTAGGCCACTTTAAATGCTCCGCATGGTGGACTATCTCATTAGGGTGGGATATAAAATTGCATTTTGCAAAATTACAATTTTTGAGCTCTCAGAAGAGGGAAATATTTTGGACCTGTCCTTAAGCTGTGAATAGGAACTAAAGTGGGAAAATTTAGGGAGATAAATCAATAAGGAATAAAGACCATAAATCACTCATGCTCAAACCTGTGATGAGAAAGATTTTAAAAAAAGATCTATCATTTAATTTCTCAAAGGTAAATGGAACCATGCAAGCATGTCGATGTCGTCTCAAAGTGTGGCAGCAGCACATTTTGTCAAAAATATAACTACCAGAGCTAGATAAAGTAGAGAAGGCATGAGGATGCATCTATGATGACAAGGCGACAACATGACATAACAGCTTTACAATAGCTACAGTAATGCCAAATTTGCTTGGGTGAAGTCTTAGAAAAGAGGAGTGATTTACAGTTACAAAAGGAGGGAGCTGGCTCAATGTTGTGCTATTTGACTACAGGCGTGCTCCTGAGGACTAGGGACTCCACAGAGCCAAGGAAGGTTCAGGGCTACCAGCAGACCAATTCTGCCTATGCCATTTATTAAAAAATTAATTACCTAATCATTTCAGAAGGTTAGGAATAGGCTCTAACTCTAAATACCACTAATGACAATGTATATAGAGGAAAATTCACTTCTCCTTTCCAAACAATTTTAATAATAAACAACTTGTAGAGTCGACCATGTTGGAAACTGTGTAACTGCTTACACCTTGGAATCCTCCTTGATTGCCGCCCTTGCAATCCAAGCAATGGGACCGTCTCACCGGAGTGAATGCCTTAAGGGAAGGGCCTTTGGTGTTGGAGGAACCGAAAGTGCCCCTGGCCCTGACCCAAGACTAATCCCCACCATTGTAAATTATACCCAACAGTAAAGACCATATGGGGATGTTTTAGTACACCGAGTCCTTAGCTTTTTTCCAAAACTTCAGCCTCATTTGGCAACTGATGTCTCTTGGGGAGCAAAATTACTTACATCGTTAAAACTTCATCAAGTCATAATTTTATCATAATTGTTAACATAAATAACTACAGTAAATAAGTATAGAGAGATCGATTTGCTCTTGATATCTCAAGGGAGTCTTTAGCCTTGATATATAAAATCAGGACATTATTTATTTGTGTTGCAAACTGCATCATATCAACTATTCACTTGGACATGTTTTAATTTGCTTTAGGTTTAGCACATTCTATAACTGAATTATGTAAGTAGGTTGGCTCCAAAAACAAGGTCTCACATAACAGCTAAGTGTAAATGATGATGTGTCACATGGCGTGTCAAGTATTTTTCTGCTTTCCTCTGCTTCCGTTCCTGACACCAGAAACAAACTTTGTTCTAGTGAAATAGAAAATGAAATCCCGCTAAGACAGGATAAAAGGAGGGGGCACGTGAATAAATACGTGGGCCTCCCTCTTTCACAGCCCTTCAGCCCTGTTTGATCTGACTTGGTAGCACAGGACAAATTTTTCATTTGACTAGTGTTTCCCCCTTGCCCTTCCACCAACGACAGAGTAAGATATCGCCTGCAAAGATAAATCACCACAACATAATGACTGAAGGGAAAATATATGGTGTAATACAAAGAGGTCTAAATATCTGTAAGTGGAAAAAAGCATAAACGACCATTTTAATTAATTTCCTAATGTAAAACACAGCTGTAGTAATGTTGGCAAGTCTCACCTGCCTGTTTTAAATTTGTGACATGAAATCATGCCACTTAATTAAGTCTTAATGCACAAAAATATATTTTATTTACTTTTTATGGAATACCAGCATTTAAAGCTTTCTATTTATGTGTGTAAGCGCTTTATAAATTACTTGAAATACTGAAAAAAATCTGACTACTACTAATCGGCAGTTACAAGTACCAGTTTTAGTTTCAATAATTAAATGCCTTTTTGGTGGACTCCTGCTGCTATGTGAACTAGCTCTAGGCTATTAAAGTAATGAGTCCGGACAGAGTCATCTGATCTCATGCTTGGTGCAAAACTCAAGGAAAAGGACTTTGCCCACAATTCCTAGTCTGTTTACCAGACTGCGACCAGACTGACTGCTGGAAGCATTAGAAAGCCTCTGGGCTTCCCCTTCCCCCTTCCAGCAAGTACCCAGTTTTGCTTTTTTTTTTTT
>JAQIFY010004462.1:0-11747 GCA_028533085.1 Varecia variegata | reverse complement strand
TACTATGTGGACCGGAGCATACCGCATGCTGTGCACACCGTAGGTGACAGACGCATGCCGTGGGCACTGCGCACCGCATACTACAGGATCTGTGCACCGTGTGCCACACCTGCATAACGTGCGGTCCGTGCACCACATTCAACACATGCATATCTTGTGATCTGCACACAGAGTGTGACATGTGCAACCCAGCCCAGAGCCACTGACCCTGACCCAGACCCTGACCCAGACCGTGACCTCCAATGCTAAACCTAACTCCTAAACCTTAACCATAACCCTAACCCTAATCCTAACCCTACTCTAGCCAAACGCTAACCAACCCAACCCCACCCTGAACCCCTAACCCTAACCCTAACCGTAACCCTAACTGCTAACTTTCACAATAACCATAACACAACCCCACCCCTTCCTCTATAATTACCCTAAAACTACCCTAACCCTAACCAAACCCAACCTACCCTATGCTACCGTACCCGTAAACTTAACACCATGCACCATACGTGCATAACGTGCGTGCCGGGAACCACGTGCAACACGTGCATAACATGTGACCTGCGCACTGTGTGTGGCATGTGCTTAACGTGTGTTCTGTGTGCCACATGCAACACACGCATACCATTTGATGCACACTCACAAGGTGACACTGTAATACCGTGCATCGCTCTCCGCAGAAAACAATCGCATAAGGCACACCCTGCGCAGTGTGTGGAACATGCACATAACATGCGATCCGGGCAACATGTGCCACATGTACATAATGTGCATTCCGTCCACTGTGTGTAACACGTACATATTTTGTAATACGCACACATAGCGTGAGATGTGAGTACCACGCTCTGCATGCCGTTCACCACACACACATAACGCAATTTCCACTCACTGCGTGCAACACGCACATATCATGTGATGCCCACACATATCGTGACACACGCATACCACGCTCCACACACTGTGCTCCACGTACTGTGTGTGTAGAGAGCATACCGCATGCTGCGCACACCGTGTGTGACAGACGCACGCTGTGGGCACTGCACACCACATGCGACATGTGCATACTACACAATCTGCGTACCGTGCGCCACACATACATAACGTGCGGTCCATGCACCACATTCAACACGTGAATATCTTGTGATCGGCACACAGAGTGTGACGCATGCAACCCAGCACAGAGCCACGGACCCTGACACTGACCTAGACCCTGACCTCCAATGCTAAGCCTAACTCCAAACCCCTAACTTTAACCCTAACCCTAACCCTTAACCCTAATCCTAACCCTAACCCTACCCTAGCCTAATCTTACCCACCCCACACCACTCCCAACCCCTAACCCTAACCCTAACCCCTAACTCTAACCCTAACCCTAACACAACCCTACCCCTACCTCTAACCCTACCCTAAACCTACCCTAACCCTATCTGTACAACTAACCCTAACCAAACCCAACCTACCCTACACTTTCATACCCGTAAATTTAACACAGTGCACCACACGTGCATAATGCTTGTGCCGAGCACTGTGTGCAACACGTGCATGCCATGCGATCTGCGCACTGTGTGCCGCAAGTGCTTAATGTGTGTTCTGTGTGCCACGTGCAACACGCACATACCATGTGATGCACACTCAGAAGGTGACACGTGCATACCGTGCTTCGCCCACCACAGAAGACAAGTGCATAAGGCATGCTCTACGGAGTGCATGGGACATGTGCATACCAAGCTCCGCACACCGTGGGCTACATGCGCATAAGGCGCATTCCACTCACCACGTCCAACACGTGCATATCATGTGATGTGTGCACATATGGTGACACGCGCATACCGCGCTCCGAACACTGTGCTCCACGTACCATGTGTGACTGGAGCATACCACGTACTGCACACACCGTGTGTGACAGACACATGCCGTGGGCACTACAGACCACATGCGACATATGCATACTACATGATCTGTGCACCGTGCACCACAGCTGTATAATGTGCGGTCTGTGCACCAAATTCAACACGTGCATATCTCGTGATCCACACCAAGAGTGTGACATGTGCAAACCAGCCCAGGGCCACCAACCCTGACCCTGACCCATAACCTGACCTCTAACCCTAAGCCTAACTCCTAACCCCAACCCTAACCCCAACCCTAACCCTAACCCTAACCCTAACCCTACCCAAGCCTAATCCTAAGCAACCCCACCGCATCCCCAACACCTAACAGTAAGCCTAACCCTAACCCTAACCCTAATCCCTAACCCTTACCCTAACCCCTAATGCTAACCTTAACCCCAACACAACCCTACCGCTACCTCTAACACTACCTTAAAACTACCCTAATCCTAACCGTGTACCTGACCCGAACCAAATCCAACCTACCCTACATGACCATCCCCGTAAACATAAAACCGTGTGCCATACCTACATAATGTGTGTGATGTGTGCTGCATGCAACACGTGCATACCATGCGATCTGCACACTGTGTGCCCCACATGCTTAACGCATGTTCTGAGCACCACATGCAACACACGCATACCATGGGATGAATGCACATAGTGTGACTGGTGCATACAATGCTCCACACACCATGCTCCACATACCTTGTGCGACCGGAGCATACCACGTGTGGCGCCCACCGTGCGTGACAGACGCATGCCGTGGGCACTGCGCACCGCATGCAACATGTGCATAATACACGATCTGCGCACCTTGCACCACACCTGCATAAAGTGCGTTCCGTGCACCACATTCAACATGTGCATATCTCGGGATCTGCACACAGAGTGTGACACGTGCAACCCAGCCCAGAGCCACAGACCCTGAACTTGACCCAGACCCTGACTTCTAATCCTAAGCCTAACTCCTAACCTCTAACCCTAAGCCTAACCCTAACCCTACCCTAGCATAATCTAACAAATCCCACCCACCCCACCCCACTGCCAACCCATAACCCTAACACTAACATTAACCCTAACCCATAACCATAACACTAACCCTTATGCTACCTTGGCCTAATATAACCAACACCACCCCACCCCACCCCTAACCGCTAACCCTATCCCTAACCCTAACCCTAAAACAAGGACCTAACCCCTTACCCTAACCCTAACTCTACCCTAGCCTAACCCTAACCAACCCCATCCCACACACAAAGCCTAACACTAACCCTAAACCTAACCCTAATCCCTAACTCTAACCCTAACCCTAACACAACCCTACCCCTACCTCTAACCCTACCCTAAAACAAGCCTAACCCTAACCGTATACCTAACCCTAACCAAAACCAACCTACCCTACACTACCGTACCCGTAAAGTTAACACCATGTGCCATACGCACATAATGCGCATGCGGCACAACGCGTGCAACACATGCATACCATACGATCTGCGCACAGTGTGCCACACGTGTTTAACGTGTGTTCTGTGTGCTGCGTGCAACACGTGCATACCATGTGAGGCAAACTGAGAAGGTGACACAAGCATACCACGCATTGCACTCCGCAGAATACAAGCGCATAGGCACACTCCGCGCAGTGCGTGCGACATGCACATACCACTTGATTTGGGCACAATGTGCCACATGCACATAATGTGCATTCCGTCCACCGCGTGCAACATGCGTATACCATGTGATGCACGCAGATAGCATCACACGTGCAAAATGCGCTCCGCATGCCATGCGCCACAGACGCATAATGCGATTTCCACTCACTATAGGCAACAAGCGCATACCATGTGATGCAAGCACATAGCGCCACACGCTTACCGCACTGCACACACCATGCTCCACGTACGGTGTGAGACTGGAGCATACCATGTGCTGTGCACACCGTGCGTGACAGACGCATGTCATGGGCACTGCACACCCCGTGGAACATGTGCATACTACACGATCTGCACACCGTGCGCCACACCTGCATAAAGTGCGATACATGCACCACATTCAACACATGCATATCTCGTTATCTGCACACAGAGTGTAACATGTAAAACCCAGCCCAGAGCCACTGACCCTGACCCTGACCCAGACCCTGACCTCTAACCCTGAGCCTAACTCTTAACCCCTAACCCGAAGACTCACCCTAACCCTAACCCTTCCCTAGCCTAACCCTCACCAACCCAACCCCACCCCACCATCAACGCCTAACCCTAACCCTAACCCTAACCCTAATCTGTAACCCTAACCCTAAACCTAACCCTAACCCTTAACTCTAAGCATAACCCTAAGATAACCCTACCCCTACCTATAACCCTACCCTAAAACTACACTAAACCTAACCGTATACCTAACACTAACCAAACCCAACCCAGCCTACACAACCATACCCGTAAATTTAACACTGTGCACCATACGCACATAATGCTCATGCCACGTACCGCGTGCAACACGTGTGTACCATGCGATCTGCGCACTGTGTGCCGCACGTGCTTAACGCATGTTCTGTGTGCTGCGTGCATCACACGCAAACCATGTGATGCACGCTCAGAAGGTGACACGTGTGTACGGAGCATCGCACGCTGTGGAAGACAGGTGAATAAGGCCCGCTCTGTGCAGTGTGTGGGAAATGTGCATAACATGCTCCGCACACCATGCTACATGTACCGTTTGCGACCGGAGCATACCGCGTGCTGAAAACACCGTGTGTGACAGACACATGCCGTGGGCTCTGCGCACCACATGCTACATGTGTATAGTACACAATCCATATACCGTGCACCACAGCTGCATGATGTACGGTCTGTGCACCACATTCAACACGAGCATATCTCAGGTTCCACACATGGAGTGTGACAAGTGCAAACCATCCCAGAGCCACTGGCCCTGTCCTGACAGAGACCCTGACCTCCAACGCTAAGCCTAACTCCTAACCCCTAACTCTAACCCTAACCCTAACCCTAACCCTACTCTAGCATAACCCTAAATAGCCCCACGCACCCCAACCCCAAACCCTAACCCTAACCACTAACCCAAACCCTAATCCCTAACCCTAACCCTAACCCTTAACTCTAACCCTAACCCTAACACAACCCTAACCCTACCTCTAACTGCACCCTAAAACGACCCTAACCGTAACCATATACCTAACCCTAAGCAAACCCAACCTACCCTAAACTACGGTACCCTTAAACTTAACACAGTGCACCATTAGAGCATAACGTGCATTCCGCTCACCGCACGCAACATGCGCATAACATAACATGCGCGCACATAGCGTAACACACGCATACCACGCTCCACACACCGTGCTCCACGTACCGTGTGCAACCAGAGCATACCGCATGCTGTGCACCCCATGCGTGACAGACGCATGCCTTGGGCACTGCACACCGCATGCGACATGTGCATACTACACGATCTGTGCATCATGCGCTACAGCTGCATAATGTGCATTCCATGCACCACATTCTAAATGTGCATATCTCGTGATCCGCACACAGTGTGCCACGTGCGACCCAGCCCAGAGCCACTGACACTGAACCTTACCGAGACACTGACCGCTAACCAAAAGCCTAACTCCTAACCCTAATCCTAACCCTAATCCTAACCCTAACCCTAACCCTACCCTAGCCTAAACCTAACCAACCCCACCCCATCCCTAACCCCTATCCCTAACCCTAACCCTAACACTAACACTGGCCCTAATCCCTAACCTTTATCCTAACCCTAACCTAACCCTAAACCTAACCCCTAACTCTAACCCTAACCCTAACACAACTCTACCCCTAACTCTAACTCTACCCTAAAACTACCCTAACCCTACAAGTATACCTAAACCTAACCGAACTGAACCTACGCTACACTACCGGACCCGTAAACTTAACACTGTGCTCCATACACGCATAACTGGCGTGCCACCCACCGCATGCAAATCGTGCATACCATGTGATCTGCGCACTGTGTCCCGTATGTGCTTAACGCATGTTCTGTGCGCCGTGTGCAACACGTGCATACCATGTGATGCACACTCAGAATGTGACATGCGCATACCATGCATCGCACACCACGGAAAACAAGCCCGTAAGGCACAATCCGCGCAGTGCATGGGAAACGTGCATACCACGAGATCTGCGCACCATGTGCCACATGCACGTAACGTGCAATCCGTCCAACCTGTGTAACACGTGCATACCATGTGATGTGCGCACATAGTGTCACACGTGCATGCCGCGCTGCACACACCGTGGTCCACGTACCGTGTGTGACCAGAACATACTGCGTGCTGCACACACCATGCGTGAGAGATGCATGCCGTGAGAACTGCGCACTGCATGCGACATGTGCACAATACATGTTCTGCACACCGTGCGCCACACCTGCATAACGTGCTGTCCGTGCACCACATTCAACACATGCATATCTCGAGATCCACACACAGAGTGTGACACGTGCAACCCAGCCCAGAGCCACTGACCCTGACCCTGAACCAGACCCTGACCTCTAACAATAAGCCTATCTCCTAACCCCTAACCCTACCCCTAACCCAACCCATAACCCTACCCTAGCATAACCCTAACCAACCCCAACCCACCCCCAACCCCTAACCCTAAACCTAATACCTAAACCTAACCCCTAACTCTAACACTAACACTAACAGAACCCTACTCCTACCCCTAACCCTACCATAAAACTACCCTAACCCTAACCAAACCCAACCTACCCTACACTACCATACCCGTAAAATTAACACCGTGGGTCATACGTGCATAACACGCATGCCGCGCATTACGTGCGACACAGAAATATCACACTCCGCACGCGGTGCACCACACGCGCATAACGTGGGTTCCGCTGGCCGCATGCAACATGCACATATCATGTGATTCACGCACATAGCGTGTAACGCACATACTGTGCTGCACACACCATGCTCCATGTACCGTGTGTGACCAGAGCATACCGCATGCTGTGCAGTCCTTGCATGACAGACGCATGCCCTGTGCACTGCGCACCACCTGCGACATGTGCATACTACATGATCTGTGCACCGTGCGCCACACCTGCATAGCGTGCGGTCCTTGCACCACATTCAACACGTGCATATCTCGTGATCTGCACACAGAGTGTGGCACGTGCAAACCAGCCCAGTGCCACTGACCCTGACCCTGACCCAGAGCAAACTCTAACCCTAAGCCAAACTCCTAACCCTTAACCCTAAACATAACCATAACCCTAATCCTAACCCCTAACTATAACCCTAATCGTTATAGAACCCTAACCCTACCTCTAAGACTACCCTACAATTACACTAACCCTAACCATATACATAACCCTAACCAAACACAACCTACCCTACACTACCGTACCCGTAAACTTAACACTGAGTACTGCTTGCAAAATATGGATACCATGTGATCTGCGCACTGTGTGTCGCATGCGTTTAACGTGTGTTCTCTGTGTCGCAGCAACATGCGCATACCATGTGATGCACACTCAGAAGGTGACATGTGCATACCTTGCATAGCAGTCCGCGGAGGAGAAGCACATAAGGCATGCTCCGTGCAGTGCGTGGGACATGCGCATACCACGCGATCTGGGCAACATGTTCCACATGCACATAACGTACATTCCATCCACCTTGTGTAACGTGCATACCTTGTGATGTGTGCACATAGCGTCACATGTGCACACCACGCCCCGCAAGATGTGCCAAACTTGAGCATAACGTGCATTCCGCTCACCGTGTGCAACACGCAGATACCATGTGATGCGCACACATAGAGTGACACGCGCATACCGTGCTCCACACAACGTACTCCACGTACCGTGTGAGATCGGAGCATACCGTGTGCTGCGCAAACCGTGCGTGACACATGCATGCCATGGAACTGTGCACCGCATGCGAAATGTGCATACTACACGATCTGCGCACCGTGCGCCACACCTGCATAACGTGCGGTCCGTGCACCACATTCAACACGGGCACATCTCATGAGCCGCAAACAGTGTGAAACGTGCATCCCAGCACAGAGCCACTGACCCTGACCCTGACCCAGACCCTGACCTATAACCCTAAGCCTAACTCCTATCCCCTAATCCTAACCCTAACCCTACCCTACCTTAACCCTAACCAACCCCACCCCACCTCACCCCCAACCGCTAACCCTAACACTAACCCCTAAACCTAACCCTAACCGTAACACCTAACTCTAACCCTAACCAAACACAACCCTACCCCTACCTCTAACAGGACCCTAAAACTACCCTAACCCTAACCGTATACCTAACCCTAACCAAACCCAACCTACCCTACACTACCGTACCAGTAAACTTAACACCGTGCGCCATATGCGCATAACGTGCGTGCCGTGCACCGCATCCAAAACATACATACCATGCGATCTGCGCACTGTGTGCCGCACGTGCTTAATTCGTGTTCTGTGCACCGTGTGCAACACATGCATACCATGTTATGCACACTCAGAATATGACACGTGCATACCGCGCATTGCACTCCATGGAAGATGAGCGCATAAGGCACGCTCTGCGGAGTGCATGGGACATTTGCATAACACATGATCTGGGCACCATGTGCCCCTTGCACATAACGTGCATTCTGTCCACCGCGTGTGACATGTGCTCACCATGTGATGCATGCACATAGCGTCACATGCGCATACCATGCTCCATGGACAACATGCATATAACGTGTGTTCCGCTCACCATATGCAACATGCGTGTATCATGTGATGCGTGCACATAGCATGACAGGCACATACTGCACTCCACACCCCGTGCTCCACGTAACGTGTGGGAACAGAGCATAGCGTGAACTGCACACACCGTGCATGAGGGACGCATGCCATGGGCACTGCGCACCGCATGCGACATGTGCATACTACACTATCTGCGCACCGTGCGCGACACCTGCATAACATGTGGTCCATGCACCACATTCAACATGTGCATATGTCGTGATTCGCACACAGAGTGTGACACGTGCAACCCAGCCCAGAGCCACTGACCCTGACCCAGACCCTGTCCTCTAAACCTAACCCTAACCCTAACCCTAACCCCTAACCCTAACCCTAAATCCTAACGCTAACCCAAACCCTAACCGCTAAGTCTAACCCTAAACCTAACACTACCCTACCACTACCTCTAACGCTACCCTAAATCTACTCTAAACCTAAGCGTATAACTAACCCTAACCAAACCCAACCTACCCTACACTGCCGTACCCATAAACTTAACATCGTGCACCATACATGCATAATGCGCGTGCCGTGCACCGCCTGCAACATGTGCATACCATGAGATCTGCACACTGTGTGCCGCACGTGTTTAACGTTTGTTCTGTGCGCTGCGTGCAACATAACCATACCATGTGATGCACAATCAGAAGGTGACATATGCATACCACGCATCGCAACACGCGGAAGACAAGCGCAGAAGGCACGCTCCGCACAGTGCGTGGGTCATGTGCATACCAAGCAATCAGAGTACCATGTGCCAAATGCACATAACGTGCATTCCGTCCAACACATGTAACACGTTCATACCATGTGATGCAGGAACATAGCGCCACACACACATACCACACTCCACACGCCGTGCGCCACATGAGCATAACGCGTGTTCCGCTCATCGCGTGCAACATGCGCATACCATGTGATGCGCACACATAGCGTGACACATGCATACTGCACTCCACACACCCTGCTCCACGTAAGGTGAGCGACCGGAGCATACCGCATGCTGTGCACACTGTGCGTGACAGACACATGCCGTGGGCACTGTGAATCGCATGCGACATGTGCATACTACACTATCTGCACACCGTGCACAACACCTCTATAACATGCAGTCCGTGCACCACATTCAACACGTGCATATCTCGTGATCCGCACACAGAAAGTGACACGTGCAACCCAGCCCAGAGCCACTGACGCTGACCCTGAGCCAGACCCTGACCTCTAACCGTAAGCCTAACCCTACCCTACACTACCCTAATCTAACCAATCCCACCGCACCCCACTCCCAACCGGTAACCCTAACACTAACCCTAACCCTAACACCCACCCTAACCCCTAACTCTAACGATAACCCTAACATAACCCTACCCCTACCTCTAACCCTACCCTAAAATTACCCTAACCGTATACCTAACCCTAACCAAACCCAACCTACCCTACACTACCGTGCATGTAAACTTAACAACTTGCACCATACGCGCATAACACACGTGCCTCGTACCGTGTGCAACACGTGCATACGATGCGATCTGCACACTGTGTGCCGCACACGCTTAACGCATGTTCTGTGCACCACGTGCAACACACACTTAAAATATGATGTGCACACAGAGCATCACAAGCACATACCATGCTCCGTGTGCCACATGCGCATCATGCGTCTTCCACTCACCACGTGAAACACACGCATACCATGTGATGAGGGCACATAGCATGACACGCCCATACAGCGCTCCACACACCCTGCTCCACGTACCATGTGCGAACGGAGAATACCGCATGCTGTGCACACCATGCATGACAGACACATGCCGTGGGCACTGCGCACCGCATTCGATATGTACATACTATACGATCTACGCACCGTGCACTACACCTGTAGAATGTGAAGTACGTGGACCACATTCAACACCTGCATATCTCGTCATCTGCACACAAAGTGTAACACGTGCAACCCAGCCCAGAGCCACTGACACTGACCCTGACCCATAACCTGACCACTATCCCTAAGCCTAACTCCTAACCCCTAACCCCTAATCCTAACCCTAACCCTACTTCTAGCCTAACCCTAACCCTAAACGACCCTACCTCTACCTGTAAAACTACCCTAAAACTACCCTAACACTAACTGTATACCTGACCCTAACCAAACCCAACCTACCCTACACTACTTTACCCGTATACTTAACACCATGCGCCATATGCACATAATGCGATTGGCATGCACCATGTGCAACACGTGCATACCATGCGATCTGCGCACTGTGTGCCACACGTGCTTAACATGTGTTCTGTGTGCCATGTGCAACATGTGAATACCATGTGATGCACACTGATAAGGTGACATGCGCATGTCGCGCATCGCACTCCACGGAAGACAAGCACATAAGGCATGCTCCGCACAGTGCGTGGGACATGCGCATACCACGTAATCAGGTCACCGTATATCCCCATGCAGATAACGTGCGTTCCGCTCACTGTGTGTCACACGTGCATACCATGAGATGCACACACATAGTGTGACACAGGTATACTGTGCTCCACACACCATGCTCCACGTACCGTGTGCGACCGCAGCATACCATGTGCTGAACACACCGTGTGTGACAGACACATGCTGTGGGCATGCGCACTGCATGCGACATATGCATACTACAGAATCTGCACACCGTGCAGCACACCTGCATGAAGTATGGTCCATGCACCACATTCAACACGTGCATATCACGTGATCCACACACAGAATGTGACACGTGCAACCAAGCCCAGAGCCACTGACCCGGACCCTGACCACTAACCCTAATCCTAACTCCTAATCCCTAACCCTAACGCTAACCCTAACCCTACCCTAGCCTACCCTAATGAACCCCACCCCACCCCTAACCCCTAACCCTAACACTAACCCTAATCCCTAAGCCAAATCCTAACCCTAACCCTAACCCTAACCCTAACCCCTAACTGTAACCCTAACCCTAACACACCCCTACCTCTAACAGGAACCTAAAACTACGCTACCCCTAACCGTATACCTAACCCTAACCAAACCCAACGTATCCTACACTAC
>JAQIFY010004461.1:0-11748 GCA_028533085.1 Varecia variegata | reverse complement strand
ATCACTGTTCTCTTTTCCTCTTCCTGGCATAATTTTACTCATGCTCTTGACTGGTAGTTTGTGTATCTCTTTCATGTCTTAAGCAGATAGGACATACACCCGAGACACAAAAAGCCCTAACTAATATGAGGATTTACAGCCAGATGAAGGAATGCTACAGGGATGCCAAAATAAATAATACCCAGAGAACTCACTTCGCTGTTTTGGAAATTCAATGCTTTATTTATTCTCAATAGCTCCTTTGTTCTATCTTTTCACCAGTCTCCTCAATTAACAGCCCTATGAATGCAATATGTGGGTTGAAGATGGAATAAATACACGTGAGAAGAACAATGAGTAAAAATCTTCGCTGTTCTTATTTCTGTCCTTATTTGTTGTCTATCATTGCTAAATTGCTGGTGAATTATGCTATAGTTATTTATCCCATGGCAAAAGTAAAGGAAATAGAATGGATCTTTTTAAATGGGAGAATTAATGGCCTTTTGCTGTTAATTCAGCTATAGCATAAATGGTTGCGTTCTAAGTGCAAAAGACAGAAAGTGGGGAGGCAGAGCTGCCATTTTATGGAAAATGTTATTGATCTTGTTGCTTATTTAGGCTTTTTTATTGTTTATAAAGTTGATGATTTAAAATAAAAAATTCTTTATATGTGTAATTTCTAGGGAAAGAAAACCAGACAGCTCGAATTACATTCCTATTTGAGAGAGGAAATCTAAATGAGTATTTGGACACTTTCTATAGTTAGATCATTGATTTTGTGTGCTTGGAGGCATAGTTAAACTACAGCAGCTTAAAATTATTATTCCAGCTGTGAAAACCTTAAAAGACAGGACTTTGTGAACAATGCCACCGTCACGTTTCTCACACACCTTGTCCTAATTGGGCCAGCCCTGGTGCTACACAGGCCTGGACTTTGGGTTTAATCAATGCCTGGCAGTCCTCCCTGCCCTGCCTCCAAGGACACGCTGTGTTTCTATAGGTCGCAATGTAAGCTTTGCTGTTTTTGTCAGGTATTTTGGGGATAAGAACAATAGTGTAAACTGGTTGGCTCTAGTTTCCTTGCTCTCTTTGTGGACAGATTTTGAGCCAGAAGATCCAGCAGTCAAGTTCATGGAAGGCTTTGTGAGATTTGAGGCACCTGCAGGATTCAGGTGATCAAGGTCAACAAACAGTGGGAAGAAGGGCATTTCACCATTGCCACGTGAGTGCCCAGCAGCAGCACCAGAAGGCACAGCGCAGCAGCAGGACAGTGGGCTCAGCCTGCTGATCAGGGCGGAGCGCCCAGAAACCCATGTGTGTCAGCTCACCTGTCCCACTGGCTCCCACAAATGCCTCCAGGCAGCTAGCTTCCCCGGAGTGGAAGGAAATGAGTGGAATTCCCGAGTGTGACAGACAGCCCTGAGGACCTCCCTGAATAAAGTTTATGGAGACAGAACCCAGATGGGAGTTACATGGGAAGCCTGAGGTTCTCCAGTCAAAAGAGAAGGAACTCAGATCTGGTGATATTCAGGGTCGTTGTTGAAGATGTTCACGTGATCACAGTTATACTTATCAGGCTGATGATGCTTTTGGGTTACTTAGGCCGATATAAGAACAAAAAAACAGAAAAAACAAAAACGTACAACTAGCCTTAGAAAAAACTGTGTGGAAGGGAAGGCTATTTGTATGGTCCCCCATGCCCCACCTCCCCAGCATCTATTTTGCTGTCTTTTCCCCTTCTTTCAGTAGTTTGCTACCTTTTGGTTCTCAGTATTCTCAGTGTACAACATATAACACCCAGCTCCTTTACTCTGGTAATCCATCAAGTTCTGCCACCAATTACACTGAATGCTCTGATCTCCTCCTCCTCCCTCAGAACATTCTGTCTTAGGGAAACAGAACAGAAGACAGAGTCCAAAATTAGACCCAAATACCTACAGTAAGTGGGCAGTAGTATTTGATAAAGTGGGTGTAGCATGTCAGTGAGGGGAAATGGATATCTTTCTTGGAAATAATAGTTGTGTCACTCAGTTATTCCCTATAACAAAATATATTCCAGAAGGATAAAAAAAAGTTTAATGTTTATAAAAAGATGCAAAAATGTTCTAGAATAAGACATGTAGGAATATTTAATTAAAAAACATTGGTTACATTTGACTTCAAAGTACTAATAATATTCTACATGGGAAAATTATGAATGCAATCCAAAGACAATATTTGGTAAACATTATTTGCAATAGAATTATTAACCCAAATCAATTTTTCTTAATATAAAAATAACAATTGCAAATCAACAGGAAAATGCTAACAGCTTAATAGAAAAAAGTTTGTAAGATGCATGAAGCAATAACTCCCAGACAAAGAAAAAGTGGCCTTTAAACACGTTTTTAAAAAACAAAGCTCAACTTCACTCATAGGGAAAAATACAACTAAAAATTTAAAAGTTGCCCCTATTACCAATTAGACTGGCAAAGATAAAATAGTTACATACCACTCTCTGCTAGTGAGTGTGTGGACAAGGAGACAGTCTTGTGAAGTTTTGGCAGGAGTGTAAATTGGCACAACTGGTATTGAGGACAATTTAATGATACCTTTCAAGGTCACGATGTTTATATCATTCGATACAACAATTCCACTTCAAAGCATTTGTTTTCCAGATAATCACAAGTGTGTTAAAAGATGACTGTGTAAGAAAATTCCTTGCAGAAGTCATAATGGCAAAAGTTTGGAAACAACCTGTCCATCTTTCAATATGGAACTCATTAAATAAGAATGGTACAGACCAAAAAAGATTATTATAATGTCATGAAAAATGTCTAGTTATATATGCATAAGAAAAAATGTATGATATATGTATATATATATATATATATTACTGAGATAAAAGAAAGCAAGCTACAGAACAGAATGCACAGTATGCTTCCATTTGTGAAGCACCCTCCTGTCCACGCAATACACATAGCACACACACTTGTATATGTCTGTAGCTTCTCTTACACATAAGAAATGGGCAACATTATTTGTTTGTACAGGAGGGAAGTGGGTTGCTGGGGCAGAGGAGAAGGAGATTTGCTTTTCACTGTTGATCTCTTGTATCTTTTCAGTGTCATACTTTGTATCTTTATAACCTAGTCGAAGATAGTAAATGACTTTTAAGCACTATCTTACTAGTTCCATTTCTATGCTCAGAAAGCCCTGTCTTTTATAAGGGAACTGACTTCACCATGTTCCATACAGCACTGAGTAGGCCATCATTATTTGCTGAAGGGATGAATATCTAGCCATATTCCAACAGTTTTTTGAATGGCCAGCTTATCCAAAGGAAGCATGCTCTCTCAGGGCCGTGCAACTACATGGACCTCATTTACCTTACCCTAATCTGGGCACTGACAGTAACACCTGCTCCCATGGCCATATTTCTTTTCATCACAGCACTACCACTCTGTAATTATTAACATGGTTATTTGTTTAATATCTGCTTCCAACATTAGACTATAAACCCCATGAGGGCAGGGACCTTGTCTGTCTTTATTGTCCCACTACACCTCCTGCATTCAAAAATTATCCATTTCCAGTTGTCTGGCAGATAGGAAGCATCAAATAATAATTGTGGGAAGAACAACTGAAGAAGCATAATATATATGGAATTAGCAAATTTTCCTCATAATATGGTTGACTTTAGACAGAGACCACAAGAACCACTCTTTCCAGTGAATAATTTCCTCTTTATATGCTCTGGATCTTCTAAAACAAGCAGTGAAATGCATGCATAATGACATGAGTTTTCAATGGAAAGGCACATCAGACTCACTTGCTCATAAAATCAAGGATTTTGATGCCCATGCTTCACCTCAGAAGAAGTATCCCTAGAAGGAGAGAGCCAATGTCTCTGTATTTTTTAAAAAAACATCTAGATGGTTTGGATGAATGGCTAGGTTTGAGGACCACTGATCTTTGAATAGACAGTCACACCATACATCCTTACACCACATCATCCAAAAGGGAAATAATGTACCCCAAAAAACCCGCAAACAAATGAGAAAAAGACATATAATTGGGAAATAAATAAGATGCTTAAATTTTAGCTACATAAAGAGTTCTTCCTTAATGGTAGTAATATTTGCTTGCAACCTGGAGTCATAGAGAAAGAAATCTGCAGAATGGATAGATGCTTCATTGAAAAATCTTTTGGACACAAGTGACAGTGAGTCCTATCAAACTGGCATAAATAATGAAAGGCATTTATTGATTCAAAACTGGAAAATGGTCCTGATTTCAGGCAAGACTTGATCCAGTCACTTGTATGGTGTTACTAAGGATGCATTTTTCTCTACTTCTTTCCCTTCCTTTATCGTGACAATTCAATCGTCAGACTTTACACAGTGGATGCCCCTGCAAGAGAACTCAGGCTCTCACCTCATGGTGGCAAATGGCTGCCACTGTTCCAGGCATCACATTCATACTCCCACATTAACCAAGGCTTTTTTGAGACAACTCTTGGTTGTCTGTATTGCTCTTAGTTGCTCTTGAGGAATATGGACAAATCAAACATCCCCTTAAATCTCTTTACCTGCATTGGATAACTTTCACATCTCTTGAATGAATAAAAATCTTCAGGGATTTTGGATACTCTGATTGGCCTCAGTCAGTAAGTGATCTCCTTTAAAGCAGGGGTTGATTCAGTGGTGAGCTGGAGCTTGCTAGTACTGGTTCTCCAGAACTGATTGTTACATTACCCAGAATTTTGCAGGATGCTTTTCCAAGACAGAAATTATTAAATATTACATTATATAAACTTACAACTGAATAACTTATATTAAAACACTGGTAATAAATACTAAAAACCCATCACATCTTAATTATTTTACTATATTTCACTATTATCTATGCCAGGGGTCAGGAAACTATAGCACTCAGGCTAAATCCAACTTACTGCCTAATTTTGTAAATAAAGTTTTATTGCAACATAGCTATGTCCATTGATGTATTGTCTATGGCTGATTTCATGCTACAACAGCAGAGTTAGATAATAGGGACTGAGACCTTATGGCCCCCAAAGCCTAAAATATTTACAATTCTGGTCTTTTAGAGAAAAAGTTTGCTGACTTCTCACAGATGGTCTTGAGGTTATGTATGTTTATTGTATGTGTCTGGTGGAAACATTATAAAAAGGAATGTTACTGTATACATTCATACATTCAGTGGCATCTCTAGCTTGAAATTGTCACAGTGAGATGGTATTCACGCCTCAGACATAGGCAAACATTATGAATCAGGCCCTTATTCTTTTTCTATCCCTGGAAGCATTTTTTAACCATTTACCTCTATATCGCTGCACGTAATTAACCTCATCCACAAGACATGGCTGTGCATGGGCGAGGAGTGGCTTCCAGGACAGGGAACACTGGGTGGTAGAAGGTAATAAATGCTTCTTGCAATTAGCATCTCCAGTCTTCTGGTTCAGTGCTTTTAACCAAATAACCCTACAAGGTGCAGAAAGAAGATACTCTAGGATTTCTCAGGCCGAAGGAAGTTAAAAGAGCAAGGATATAGAAGATAGAAATTGGGAAAGGGAGCAGGAGAGGTGAACTCTAATAATGCTTTATGAGACAAGCTGACAAGATCAGAGTGAGTCTAAGATGAGAAGAAGGAAAAGGAATACAAAAAAACAAACAAACGAAAACACCAAGAGGATATGATGTGTGCTGCAAATAGCCTCAGAGCAAAATCTATTTCGAAGGCGAACATGAGGAAAGATTGAAAGAGCTTAGGACACGATTGTGACAGAAAACAGAGGGAAGGACAGCATCTGAAATGAAGCTGCTCAAATGTTTCCACGGCCCAACTGTGTGTGGTGACTGATCTACTACCAAACGGAGTTTCTGTCAGCAAGAGTTGAATATCACTTTGGCTTCATCTCTTGGTTCATCAAAATCTGACTGGACTTTTTACTTTCAAAGTTAAAGGATACAGGGGAGCCTGGGAAACACCCTACTCATTGAGTCCATTGGGTATAGCTAATCCACCAAGCTCTTTTTAAGGACCTTGGTTTGAGGGACTAGTTACCCTAGGCATGCTGTTAACTGGGCCACTATTTTATTTTATTTTTTTGAGATGGAGTCTGGCTCTGTTGCCCAGGCTGGAGTGCTGTGGTGTCAGCCTACCTCACAGCAACCTCCAACTCCTGGGCTCAAGGGATCCTCCTGCCTCAGCCTCCTGAGTAGCTGAGACTACAGGCATGCACCACCATGCCCGGCTAATTTTTGCTATATATTTTTAGTTGTCTGGATAATTTCTTTCTATTTTTTAGTAGAGACGGGGGTCTTGCTCTTGCTCAGGCTGGTCTTGAACTCCTGACCTCGAGCGATCCTCCCGCCTTGGCCTCCCAGAGTGCTAGGATTACAGGCGTGAGCCACCACACCCGGCCTGGGCCACTATTTTAGTATGGTACAGTGTGCTTGGAGAGAGGGAGCAGGGACATGTCTCTCCACACCAGGTATGTAGACAAAAAATGAAAAATAAAAATGTCATAAGGATTTTCACTTGGGACTAGCAAGCAGCTCTTGTCACAGTCACAGGAGGCTTTGTACCTAGTATCCGATGGGGGAGAAAAAAACAAAATCTTGTTGGCAGTAGAGTTAGCCACAATGGAGCATCTAGCAGATGAAGATACTAGAATATCAAAGGGTTGGTCTTAATGATCCATTCAAACAGAACAGAGCTGCACTTGATGGCTTCCTGTGATTCTTATGTTCTTTAGAAAAAAGGTATGGATATGATGTTCTTAAAAAGTGAACCAGGATGTAATTTAGTGGAGTGAAATGAAAGAAATGGAAGAGACAATTTATATGATTTCTATAGGCCACAAAATATTGATATTACTGAGATTGCAATTAAAAAGAACAGAAAAATTATCTTTTTAAAGGCCTCTTTTGTGTTACCGAGTTTGTTACCAGGCAAAATCAGCAATTGTTATGAGCTAGGTTTACTGACTTCCCCTGTTCACATAGTTTGCTTGATCCTCTGACATCTGAACGGCCACGGGTTTTAAATTGTTTATTGTTGTTCTGTACAGCTGCCTTGGATTTAGGGACTCTCCTGTGCTTTGTAGCAGCATCTTTCATAATTAGTAGCACTGTGATTCTAATATTCATTTGTGCTCAAGATATTCCTCGTGGTACCGCCTCGGTGAGCGTGAGTAAGATACAAGAGAATTCCCTGGATGACCAGGCAAAGTCTCTCACTCTCCTCCCTCACTCTCTGTGCTGGGCTGCTGGAGTCAGAGGAGGAGGGATGTGGGCTCTCCCCGTGGCTACCAGCACCAGGTCACACCTGAAGCCAGCCCAGTCTCTCCCAAAGCCAGTGGGGACTGCTGCCTGGCTACCTTTGATGCTTATTCAAAGCCCGAGGCCTCTTTAGTCAGCAGGTGGTGGATCCTGCCAGGACTGGGTCCTTCCCTTCAGGGCAGCATGTTTCCTTCTGGCCCAGGGTGAGTCCAGAAATGCCATCCAGGAACTAAGGCCTGGACTCAGGGGCCTCAGACATCTGCTTGGTACTTATTTTACTGTGGCTGAGCTTATGCCCACATTGCAAAACAGTCCTCTGAGCTCTTCCCTTTCCTTTCCTCAAGTGGAAGAAGACTCTGCCTAAGTCTCACTGCCTGTAGTGAGACTCACAGGCACTGCTTGGCCGCAGCAGCTGGTGTCTCGCTGGGTCATGTGCACCCCAAGAAGACGCTCCTAGACTGTATGTGTTTCACCATACAGCTACTTAGTCAATTTGTCAAGGAAAGGATCAATTCATTAGAAAAAGAAAAACAGACTAGAGGTTGGTACACAGATTTCTTTCTAGCAAATAAATTTAATCAATCAATAAATATTTACTGAACTCTCTGTGACTTGCTGTTCTTATAGACACAGTTGAGAACTTATTGTCTAGTGTGGGAGAGGGATAAGGGAAAGAATGTTTAAATAATACCTAATTGCAGTTCATGAAAAAAGTGATAAAATAATGCTAGAGAATAATAGAAAGGTAATTCATAAATTCATTCAGTTGTAAATGACTGGCATTGGGAATAATAACAGCTCCCACTGATGTTTGCTTTTTAATTGGGCCAAAAGCTTTAATGTAAAGAAATGGTATTTTTATAGTTTAGTGGCATCTAAAGTTGTTTAAGTGTTGAACCACCTGGAAATTGTAGTGTTCCCTTCAGAACATAATGAAATATCATTATGTGTAGTAATATTGTGAATGTAGTTAACACAAACTTACATAATTTGGTTAAGTTTATGGTACTCAAGGATATTCAATTTAATTAAATATTCATGCAACAAAATGAAATCCTTAAAAATCATAATGATAAGTAAACAGTTTCCTAAAAACTAAACCACTGCACACCAGACCCACCAATTTCTAATTCTGCCAATATTCATGTACTGCAATTAAATCATAGGCATCTGAAAAAGATTTAAGAGAACTTTATGGAAGGGGAAAAAATTCCTTAAAATTGAGAAAATTTTATGCATTGTCTTAATTGTTTTTTCCTGCTCTGTTCTTCCCCCTACAAATAGAGAATATTTTCTACTCAACACCAATTTTTAGAACATCGACTTTTATGGTAGAATCTCAGTTATCCAATATGCTTTCTTACACTCCTGAAATCATACCAGTACATAAACCACATTAATCACTAAATTCTGCCAGTGGGCAAATACTTCTATAGCATTGTATTACTTAGGAATTCGAGTACACCTTCACTGAAGGTGTTAAGAAAGGATTACCATCGGAATTTGGATTCAAAAAAGTTTTAAGAAAGTTGGAAGTTTTGGAGTTTGAGCTCCAAAATGTTAGGTACATTTTGAAATGTATTTTAGAGTCTCGGAGGTTGATTTATAGGATATTACGCAAAATAGTGATGGGTTCCTTGAAAGTAGTTTGCTTGTTTTCTTTCTTTTCCTTTTCTTTTCTTTTTTTTTTTTTTTTTTTTTTTTCTAGACAGAGTCTTGTTTTGTTGCCCAGGCTAGAGTGCCGTGGCATCAGCCTAGCTCACTGCAACCTCAAACTCCTGGGCTTAAGCGATCCTTCTGCCTCAGCTTTGGCCTCCCAGAGTGCTAGGATTATAGGTGTGAGCCAAAGCACTGGGCCTATTTTCTTCTTTTGCATACAATTGAAATGCCTCTGAAGAGGTGCCTATTTTAACAGGCATCCTTGTATAACCTGCTAGTGCTGCCTAAAGTAGTGACATCTTTTATTCATACTTGGAGGGCCAAGATCTGTTGAATTGTATCAGTATAAATATATACACACACACACACATATATATATGAAATTTGAATTGGTTCTTTTCTTTGGGCATATATTATCTGCTAATAAAGCTTTACAAAGACATTTTCAACTTTTCTGGAGTGCTAAGTAGAAAGAATTTTAATGGAAAAGAAAATCAATTATTATGGGGCAACAGAGAAAGCTTTTAGTTTGCAAATGATAATCTCCCTCTTAACATCTTAACAGTAACAGATATGAGCTGATAATGAAATTCTCAGGACTGTTTGGAAACAGAAGCACGTCTTCCTGCTCTTCTGCCAATTTTCCTCATGTATCTGCTCTGGAATCTGATGGCTTTTGCAGACTGTGGTTCCTTGGTGATTAACTCCTGATAACAGAAAACCCTGCACATAAATTTCTGAAGCAGCTCACTTTATGTCGATCTTCAGTAAATCAACTCTTCATACGCCCACATCTAAGTATCTTGGCTAGAAGTTCCTGATCATCCTCAGAGAATGACTTTCATTCTTTATAGAAATATCTATGATTTCTGTGGTCACTGTCCAATCAATAAAGAAGATCTTTGCACAGTAAAACACAATACCTTGGTTGCTATCAATTATAACAGTACAGAAGCAGCTTCATCAAATCTATTTACAAACATCTAAATTGTAGGGTAATTAGTAAGATTGATTATTTGTTTATATCTGTTCATTCATGTTTAGCTTTTCAAAATATAAATTCTTCAGGTTTATGAGTTTTCATGTTGAGTGAACGGTTCTAATTCTGGAAAAATAATAAGTTAATCAGAATCCTAGAGTTATGCGTATAAATTATACTATATATGGTATCATAAACTCCAGGATTAGATATAAGCCACTGATTTCAGACATATAACCATAAAATCCATGTTAAAAAGTATATATAGGGCCAGGCAGGGTGGCTCAGGCCTATAATCCCAGCACTTTGGGAGTCCAAGAATTGCTTGAGACCAAGTTGTCCAGCCCGGACAACATCACAAGACCCCATTTCTACAAAATATGTTTTTAAAAAATTAGCCAGATGTGGTGGCATATGCAAGTAGTTCCAGTTACTCAAGAGGTTGAAGCAGGAGGATCACTTGAGCCCAGGGGTGCAAGGATGCTGTCACTACACTCCAGCCTGGGTGGCAAAATGAGACCCTGTCTCAAAAAGAAGAAAAGTATGTATAAAATAAACATCCAATTGGAGGTATACAAGGAGATTAAAATTTCAAATTTTTTTGCATCAAAATAAACTTATACTAACTTGTTATAACGTGTCTGAATGGGATCTAGTTTGAGGCAGTAGGAAGGACAAGACATCAGTTTGTAAAGACCTCCTATCAGAGCAACATGAATTCTGCTCAGATTGAAGCAAGAATAAACATCAAATTTATGGTAAAGCTTGGATGGGGGAATGGTGAAATCATTGATGCTTTACCAAAAGTTTATGAGGACAATGCCCCCAATGAAATCAGCAGTTTTCAAATGGATAACTTGTTTTAAGAAGGAACAAGGCAATGCTGAAGACGAGGCCTGCAATGACAGACCATCCACATCAATTTGCGAGGGAAAAACCTCATTTTGTTTGTGCCCTAATTGAAGAGGACCGACGGTTAACAGCAGAAGCAATAGCAAGCACCACAGACATCTCAGTTGGTTTGGCTTATATAATTCTGACTGAAAAATTAAAGGTGAGCACACTTTCCACTCCATGGATGCCAAAATCATTGCACCCAGATCAGCTGCAGACAAGAGCAGAGCCTTCAATGGAAATTTTAAACAAGTGGGATCAAAATCCCGAAGCATTTCTTCAGAAACTTGTCACAGGAGATGGAACATGGCTCCGACAACACAATCCTGAAGACAGAGCACGATCAAAGCAATGGTTACAAGAGGTAGAAGTGGTCCAGTCAAAGCAAAAGCAAAGAGGTCGATTCTTATCTATAAATTAGCACTATTTCAAAGAGTTTTTTGTTATAAATTCAATACATTACAGAACTTTTAGAAAAATAGCAAAGCATATCCTATCAATTTTTTCCTATGTATTCGCATACTTTTTATTTAACAAAGTGGAATCATAGTTTATGTGCTGTTCATTTTACATTTTATCCATATAAAGATTCAGAAACATTGCCACATTTTATTATGCTTCTAAAACATGAATCTTGTATTTCCCATTATAACAAATAACTGTACCATACAACATGCTTATATATTGAGCTCATATTAACTGTTCCAACAACAACAGTCATTTAAATTTTCTACATTATATTTCATTTAAAGAAAAGATCCATTTTGATCCTAGATCTATTATAATACTCCAAAGTGTATATGAACTAGAAAAAGGCCTTACTTGCTCTACTGGATTAATCTAGCGGACAAGCTTGGGCAAATTACCATTCTCAGTCTCTTCACATCCAGAAAATGGTATAATAGTAAGATAATCTAGCCTATATTCCTCACAAGCCTTATTGGGAGAATA
>JAQIFY010004460.1:0-11748 GCA_028533085.1 Varecia variegata | reverse complement strand
GATAGGAACACTCATACATTGCTGGTGGGACTGCAAACTAGTGCAACCTCTGTGGAAAGCAATCTGGAGATACATTAAACAGATACAAGTAGACCTACCATTTGATACAGCAATCCCATTATTGGGCATCTACCCAAAAGAACAAAAGACATTCTATAAAAAAGACATCTGCACTCTAATAGTTTGTAGCAGCACAATTCATAATCGCAAAGACGTGGAAACAACCCAAGTGCCCATCAATACATGAGTGGATTAATAAAATGTGGTATATGTATACCATGGAGTACTACTCAGCTATAAGAAACTTGGTGATATAGCACCTCTTGTATTTTCCTGGATGGAGCTGGAGCCCATTCTACTAAGTGAAGTATCCCAAGAATGGAAAAATAAGCACCACATGTACTCACCGTCAAATTGGTTTCACTGATCATCACCTAGGAGCACATTTAGTAATGACATTAATCGGGTGTCGGGCAGATGTGGCGGGGCGGCGGGGGGCAGAGGGGATGGGTATATATATACATGATAAGTGCGCTACACACCATCTGGGGGATGGACACGCTTGAAGCTCTGACTTGGGTGGGGGGGCAAGGGCAATACATGTAACCTAAACTTTTATACCCCCATAATATGCTGAAAAAAAAAAAGGTTGGCTCCAAGTCTCAGCTCTACCACTCTCTCTAGTTGGGTGACCCTGCGCAAGTTACTAAATTTTTGCACGTCTGTTTTCTCATCCACAAAATGGAGGTCATATTAGTTCCTACATTTTATGATTGTTGTGAGGATTAAATGGGATATTATATGTAAAGTGTTTTGCATTCAACACCTAATAAGGGCTCAAAGTATAGTTTTTATTAATATTTAGTGTTATTTTCAGCATCTTCATGAATCATAGCTCTGTGTTTACCCTTGGGAGGGTGACATGGGTTAAGGTGAAGGGGAAGACTGTGCATGGGTTACAAACATCTAGGAAGATATCAGGTTTAGAAGTTAGCAGATGACTGGGTACGGAAGGTTAGAAAACTTAATAAAAATGCCTGTAACAACAGACATCAATAATCATGGAAAAAGAAATCCCCAGGTAGAATTGCTTCAAAGTTTACTGCTATTAGCTGAATTATATCCTGAAAGATGTCAGATTCCTTCTCTGCATGTTGGCTTGTCCTCTTAGGCTATTTCCCATCATGGCCCCAATGTCGTGCCTGCAGTTTTAGGTGTCCTTAGGGAACAAATTTGGAGGATCATTAGTGGATCTCTCTAGAATGTGAGTAGGCTAGCACCTGCTGATTTCAGTTTGGGGAATAAGACAGCAGAGAAGTATTATTCCATATGTTGTCATACAAATGATGCCACAATAGGTGACCTTGTAGGTACCTCATTGTGCATATGTGAAGTATTTTCTGGGACGAATAGGGAGATTGCAGAACTGCTTCCAAATAGTGTACATTTTACCCATCATAGATACTTTCAAAAGGCATTATCACTTTACACTCTCATTAGCAATATATATATATGTAAAAAATAAGGATTTCCTAACTTTCTACCCAAATTTTGATAATACCACATTTTTAAATATTTTTTAATCTGGCAGATGAAAAATCTATCTCATTGTTTTTTCAATGTGCATTTTTATGGTTACCAATGAAGTTGAATATCTTTTCAAATGTTTGTGAATCATTTGCATTTAATTTTTAATTTAAATTTTAAAAATTTACATTTTTATTATTTCCTGCTCATAACTTTTGCTTGTTTTCTATTGGATTGTTCATGTTTTCTTAATTGTAGAAATTCTTCACATAGAGTCTGAACACTAATCCTTTGATTGTTATCTATGTCTATCCTTTGTCTTTAGCATTGTGGAAAATGTCTATTGTAGGAAACAACTTTTAATTTGCACAAAGTTTTTTGTACTTTTGGATTTTTAGGCTGTTTTACTGGCCTAACTGGTAGATCAAACTGGTTTGTTTGATCTCCAGGGTTGACTCTTGCCAAAGTCAATTATATGAAGTTCTTTAAACAGTATCATTTAAAGGATGAGAAGAAAAATCCTCAGCTGCTCAAATATATTCCAACCCATGAGTCTGATGCCATACCTGAAATCCCCCACATCAGTCATTCCTGAAGGACTTTCTGGGAAGTTGGATTTTAACTGGGTAAAGGGTGTTATTATCTTGTTGAGAGAGAACATGAGCCTGAATAGAGAAAGAACATGGAAGGAATGAGATATACAGGTACAGTAAGGAATGTTTGAGTCCATGTTATTGAATACATTTTATGGAGGCCCCTGGGCAGTGAGGAGGCAATTTCAGGGAAAATTTTCTCTTTTTCAGGAAGAAAGAAAAAGAAAGACAAAAAGGGAAGATGATCAAAACAAACTTTGATTCCCACCCCCCAACCTAGAGTTCTTTTAGTCCTCTAATATTTGGGTTACATGATATCAACATCAAAATGTGGTAGTTTTCCACTGAAACGGGATGCTACTTTGATTATTCCCTTATTAAGCAAGCTTAAATGAGCAGTTCTACAGCTGTGATTCAATAGATCCTTTTGAATGGTCCTTTGCCATGTGTTAAGTTGCGAGTATTTATTCCATCTTTGTAAGTGGTTCTAGTCTCCGAGAGAAAAATATTTAAAGAAAGCAGATGTTGATGAGTCACATTTAAGCTCTTATAGTTTGAAACACATTTTTTTGTTTGTACATGAAGTAGTTGCTTAGAAGGTGGTTGGCTAAAGTCCTCAACTAAAACACCAAATGATGGATTTTCTTGTGCTGTCAATACCAAAGACGTTGGATTATATAATCTCTAAGAACACTTCCATTTTTTGTATTCTGCACTGTTCTAAATGTGCTTTATGCCTGTTTTTTTTTTTTTTTTTTTTGCTTCTGCCCTGGTTATATAGCCACTAAATGATATAACCAGCTTCTTTATCTTCTGGCTACTTTATGTAGTCACTGTTCAACCATTCACTGTGAAGAAGTTAGGGAGAAGAGAAAATTTCAAAGTGTTAAGAATGGCAGCAATATTCATTTATCATTTAATATATATTTACAGATTCTTTACCGTGTGTCAGACTACCCACAAGTAGGCAGACTAACCAAACAATCATAAACACAATCACACAAAGTTAAGTGCTATGAAGTTCCCTATAACAAAGGACTGAAGACCTGATTTAGGAGTCAAGAAAACCTTTTCTCAGAAAGAACCAACATCTCATTGAGATCTGAAGGAGGAAGAGAGGTTAAAAAAAAAAAAAGAGTGGGTGCGTTGGCCATGATAAAAGCCTTCCAGGCAGAACCACAAGCATTCACAGGGCTCCTGCAGCTGTAGGGAGCAGAGTGTGTCCAGGATACTTGCAGGCAGGGTGATGCAACCCAAGGTAGTTAGGAGGGCTTGGTAATGATTTGGATAACTAGAGATAGTTCTTCCTCAGATTCCTTGCCCTTCCGTTCCCCCAGCCCCCTATCCCCTAGTAGATAAGAAACACTTCAGCCAGGCATGGTTTTAAGCACTTTACACATATTAACTCACCAACAACCCAACCAGTACATAGCAGAGAATGTGAACTCATGATCCTCCTCGAGACATCTCTGCTTTGCCTTTTTTCCACCACTCACATACTGCCTATCCTTAAGACAGCAGAGACTTTTTGTAGGGAAAAGTCCAGGGTCATGTAAGGAAAAAAAAAAAAAGGATGGGGTATGCAATCCATTCATGTGTTATTTAATTGTGCTGTATAATATTTATTGAGTGCATATTATGTCAAGTACTGTTATAGACAGTTTATATATCACTTTATTTAATACTCACACCCAACCCTGTTATGCTTATTTCACAAATTGATAAAACCAAGAGAAAAATCCAAGAATGCGCACAGCTAGTAGTAGTGAAGGGAGGTGGGAGCTGATCCTGGCAGTCTGGCTCCAGGGGCCATGTTTTAAGCAGTAGACTTCACTTGCTCATTTGTGTGCCTGGTAAACGCCTTTGTATCTCATACCTATTCTCCTCTTCCTTCTCTAATAAAGTATTAATACCTTATGATATGGTATGAAAGAAAGATTTTCATGACAAACATGAGATAGTCACTGAGTTAACAGGAAAATAGAGAAACTCTGATGGAACTCTGTAAGGGCAATAAACACTGAGACTGCCTTTCTTTTGACAAAAAAAAAAAAATGCGAGTGAGAATATGGAAGTAATTTTGTGGCCAATGAACACAGAACATTTAAGAGATGCAGCAAACTGCCATGTAACTCTAGACTCCTGAAACTAGTAGTATGAAAACAGCTCTCAGGCTGCTTTTGAACAGGGATTAGAGTCAATCCTACAACACTAAACTAATTATAGCAGAAAAAAAAAAGACCGCTTTCAACAAAGTTGCAGAATTTTTCTGATTTGCAGTAAGTATTTGTCATTTTCTTGGCATACGTTTCTCTTTTCATCGTTGAAAAATTGTATGAGAGATGACGTGTTTCAAGTCTGCCTCTCTCTCATTTGGATTCCAATCAAATTCCACAGTGTTCTTTTGGATGAAGGGGTTTCCTTGAAATTAAAAGGAGTTTCCTTTACTTTTATTGTGATCTAAAGAAGCAGGATTTCAGTTCGTCAGTCATCACCCTAATCACTCCTTTGAATCTACCCCCCGAATCTACTTTCCTGAAACTTTCTTCCTCTATCTTACTCTTTTAGCAGATAACAAATCACTTCTGTTGAACTTTCTACATGCCAACCACTGGTCTAGGCACTTTACACCTATTAACTCAACAGCTCACTATGAATGTACCTCAGAGTGCATGGGCCCAGATGCAGGAAGGCTGGGAGAGAGGGTGGTGGAAGCACTTTCTCTTCTTAAATGTTTCTAATCTCTCTGTAAATTGGAAACATGTCTGTACTTATTTCACAGAAGAGGAATTTGAAGCAGAGAGAGGATAAAGTTTGTGTAAGACCACGCAGCTGCCACGGGCAGAACCGGGATTTAACCTGGGCCGTGTGCCTTCAGGGTCTGTGCTCTTAGCCTTCACACACTGCTGCAAAACCCTCCCTGGTCCAATTCAACTCTGTCCCTCCTCCTGCCTGTACCTGGGCAGCTGAACCTAACGGAAGAAAAACAATGATGTTGATTGCTCTCACTTCAAATTCATGCCTTGGCATGGCCCTGAGAGCCTACTGTACTTTCCATGTCAATTAATTTGCTGATTATCTCACACTTTTCCCCTCCTCAAACCTTTGCTGCCACTTCTCCCATCCTTACTCTGCTGATGACTTGTTTCCCGTTTTGTCGAGAAAATGGAAGCAATTAGGAGAGAACTTCCACGAGCTCCCACCTGCTTGCACGGGGTCCCGTATCCCATATACTCTGCCCGACCTCTTACCATGGATGAATGTCTGTGCTCCCGTCTAAATCCAACAGCTTCTTATGCACTGGATCCCACGCCCCTACCTTCTCCAGGATATTTCCCTCCCTTCCCCCCCCTCATTTATCCTTTCTCCTATATCATCAATTTTCCTACCCCTAATAAATCATTCTCCATCAGTATACAGATATACTGTAATATCTCTTATCTTAAAAATAAGAACAGAGTCTGGTTTCTGATCCAGCGTGGAAGAGGCTTGAAAGTTGTCACTCTGTCCTAACAACAAGCAGAAAGCCACACAAACTGAAAAATAAACAACTCTTCTTAGATCCATCAGAGAAGTGTGGTCCCAGGGCAACTGCTGCCTGCACAATTGGAGAGATAGGTGACTACAGAAAATCACAACTTACCAGAGCAGAATTCCCAGAGCAGACCCCTCAAAGGGAAGCAATGCCTGTGTAGGAGAACCCGAACTGTCGTTGATGAATTGCGGGAGGCTCAGTACAGCAGACAATTTAAAAATTCCAAGGGGACTCAGTAATAGGAAGGTCCCCACACTTTTGGTAGTTTTACCTCCAGGAGCTCAACCTGGTTCTTTTAGTGAATACTGAAGAAAAATTACCTTGTGCTTCCAGCAGGCGGAAGAAAAAAAGGAACCATTTTTAAATATGCCAGAGCATTCTGTTCTTAACAAGGCCTGACTGCAAGAGAAATTATTTTATCAGAGTTTAACCTCAGGGGGTTTTAATCAGAGCATAACTCACCTAGGGAGAGAGAAATACTCAACTGCAGCTAACTAACTCTAGCCATCCTATCCCGCCTAAGGGAGAAAACCTGAGACACACCTTTTAAATTTACAGTTCAGAGGCACAGGCTCTCTAAAAGACCTAATCACAGGGCTGTTGAATGCTGCCCCTCCCCCCACACTTTACCATCACATTATTAAAGGCCTATTTACTTCAGCTCCTTTAACCCAGTACATCCTGGACGGCTATCAAGAACAAAATTACAGAATACACTAAATGGCAAAACAAACAAACAAAAAGCAATTTGAAGAGACAAAGCAAGCCTCAGAACTAGACTCAGATACCGCAGAGATGTTGAAATTATCAGATCAGGAATTTAAAGAAACTATGATTAATATGCTAAGGGATATAATGCATAAAGTAGACAGTATTTAAAAAAATATGGGCAATATAATCAGAGAGATGGGAATTCTAAGGATAAAAAAATGCAAGAGATCAAAAATAACAGGACTGAAGAATGCCTTTGATGAGCTCTTTAGTAGACTGGACATGGCTGAAAAAAAACTCTGTGAGCTTGAGGATTTGTCCATAGAAACTTCTAAAATGGAAAAGCAAAGAAAAACAAAAAAAGGACTGGAAAAAACCAAACAGAATATCCAAAAACTGTGGGACAACTATAAAAGGTGTAACATATTTGTAATGAGAATACAAGAAGGAAAAGAAAGAAAGGAACAGAAGAAATAACTGAAACAATAATGACTGGGAATTTCTCTAAATTAATGTCAGACACCAAACCACAGACCTAAGAAACCCAGAGAACACAGTAGATTAAATGCCAAAAAACAAATAAGCAAAGAAAAATCCAAAACCCAAAACTACAACTGGTCATATATTCAAACTACAGAAAATCAAAGGTAAAGAAGAAGTCTTGAAGGAAGCCAGAGGAAAAAATACTTTATCTATAAAGGAGCAAAGATAAGAATCACATCTGACTGCTCAAAAACCATGCAAACAAAAAAAGAGAGGAGTAAATATTTAAAATGTTGAGGGATGAATGTTTATCGCAGCACAATTCACAATTGCAAAGATACGGAATCAACCTAAGTGCCCATTAATTCATGAGTGGATAAAGAAAATGTAGTGTGTATACACACACACACACACACACACACACTCTTTCTATGTACATATATACATATATATATATATATTAATACACACACACCATGGAGTACTACTCAGCCATAAAAAGGAATAAAATAATGTCTTTTGCAACAACTTGGACGGAACTGGAGACCATTATCCTAGGTAATATATCTCAGGAATGAAAAAACAACCACCACGTGTTCTTTTCTCTGTGTACACTTAACTTTCTTGGTGATCTCATCCAGTCTTGTGGTTTTAAATACTATCGAGAACTGAGGCTGCACCCATTCAAAATACTTCATTTATTGGGTTGAAGTGAGGATTAAATGAATTAATACAGATTCGGCACTTAAAACTGTCTGGAATAGAGTACTTTGTATAATCAGCTATAAACTTGCAAGCTGCCTAATAGGCATCTCGAATGTCACAAGTTCAAAACCAAACTTCCAATTTTTCTCCCTTAAGCTCCCCCTCCCGAACACTTCCCTCACATACTTAACTATTGCTTGCTGTCATGTTCCCCATCTAGTCTATGAGAAAATCCTGGTGGTTCTACTTTCAAAATATATTCAGAATCCAAATTCTTCCCAATACTTTCATTACTACATCCTTGTCCAAAGTACAAACATCTTCCACCTGCTCTATTACAAACATACTAACCAGTCTCCCGGCTTTCTCCTGTTTTCCTTTGTTCTCTTCAACACAGCAACCAGGATAATCTTTATAAAGTGGGAGATCATGTGACTCTTTGTCCAAAATCCTCAAATGACTGCCCATCTGTCTATGTTAATTGGCCTTTTGCTCCTTTTCTGATCACATCTCTTACCACACCTTGTGTGGTTCACTCTTCCTCAGCCACACACTAGCCTTCTTGCTGTTTCTCAAATATACCAAGTGTACTCCTTCCTCCATTACTTCTGCTTCTGATTTACCTCTGCCTGGAATGTTTTTCCCTCAGATAAGCTGCTCAAATGTCTGCTCATCCCTGCTTGCCTTCTCCAGTATCTCTCCCTCAAAGAATTTTCCTCCTTCCTGCATCATCAGGGCCACTAGGAGACGACCGAGCCTGTGGATAAAACCACAAAACCTGGTTCATGGTGAGATCTTTTGAGCATCTAGATCAAGCCTTGCCTAACGGTAGTTCTACTCTTAGACTCAGTTATATAAGGTAATCATTCCCTTTAGGGTTTATGATGCAAGTTCTTCAAACAACTGGGAAGGTGATGTGTATGGCAAATATCATTATTAGTAGTATATTTTAATCATAATTTCTTATGTTGATATTAATGTGGTAGAACTGCATAATGATTCATATTAGAAAGAAAAGTATAATTTATGTACATAAAGGATAGAGAAATGTATGGCTTAATCTTTTCTTCTGGCAACATTATTATGTATTATAACATCAAGGAAAGAAGAGGGCAAGGAGACAAAAGAAAAGGGAACAGACAGTTATAAATGATATGTGCTAAGTGCTTCACATACACTTTCTTCTTCAAAACTAAGCATCCCTGGGGTGAATTTTTTTTTCCTCCACATTTTATGAATGAAGAAGGTCAGAAGGCTAAGGTTATCCAGCTATGAAGGGGAAGAGTCAGGATTTGTGACTACGGCTGTTACTCCAAAATCTATCCTCTTGCCATTTCACCATGCTGGGTTTGGTCTTTAAATCTTTCTACAATAAGTAAGTCTTGTTTATTGAGTCAGTGAGTGAAGCCAGAAACCAAGTGGAAAAAAGAGTTCTTTTCAGTCTGCAAATGTCAAGGGTGATAATATGTAGCTGTATTCTTACTGAGCTTAAAATCTTGCAACTCAGCCTTTTGTAAAAATATGAGGAAGGGAAGAAATTTTCCATCCGTTCTTCTAATGAATTAAAGAATGATAGAATGTTGCTGCACACAGTCACAATATCCCACCTCTTTCCTGGAACCCATTCTATGACAGAGAGGAATATGAATCAACTATAAATAGAATGTATTAGCTCATCTGTTCTAGCCAGAAGCAATGAAATTTAGTATCTTGGGTAAGGGGAAGTTTAAAGGTCTCCCTGAATTTGCTTTTCAGTGGGAAAAGAATTTTGAAATAGTATATGTCTAAGAAATTATGATTATTCACTTTTACATTGTGGTTTAAAGTGCATATCATATTAGAAATATTTAAAGAAAGACGGTTTGATATTTGTCCCAGGAGAGAGTAACCTTAAGCTACAGGAAAAAAAAATCTAGTTAATTCCTTCAAGTCAACATTATTTATAACGTGTCTATTTGTACTTTGAACTCTGCTGGATACTATATACAAAGAAAGCATGGTGCACTCAAACTACTCCATAGCCCTACAAATCCTTGAGGGACCACCCCCCACTTTTTCATGAGCTCCCAGGCAATGCAAAAGCTATTTGGGATGAGCTATAACCTGGGCACAAAGAAGTCATTTAAGTTGGCCAGTTCACACTGGTTCATGGAGCAAGGAGAACTGCAGTAAGAGAACAGTATTCTTTTTCAATCCTTTGCATAACCAACCTACATTTAATCCTTTAAATATCTTCCAAATTAATGTCTTACACATTAATTGTTTTTTGAATCTATGCCAAAATACTTTGCATATTTCCAATACTTAGAGATATTTAGAAATGGATATGAAAATTTTCCAATAATTCTTCTGAATACATGTATATTTAAGAAGTCAACATTCTGTTTTTTTGTTGGGACAGCTGTTCTACAAGGTTTATTGTTGACATTCTAGCTACTTTAATTTGATATCCACGTTTTCCTTTCAGGCGAAATGTTTTGTTCATTTGTTGCTGAAAATGTCCTCACCTCCATTCAACTTTGGTGCTATGCCAAGAACACGTTTTAATCTATATAAATCTTTTGTTTGTTTTTGTTTTTGCTCCCTCAAGAATTTGCAATTGTAGTCAATCTCCATTTGGGGCCACTAGTGTGTTATTGTACTTTCATATAACAAGGAAGTTGTTCATGGTATTATATCATACAGTTAGAAGATTCCAAGAAAAAGTTTATTCAAGTCCAAATCAACCACACCTTTCAATACACATATACAGCAACGTCTGTACATGGACAGGAAAAACACTTGGAAAATAAGACTACAGTACAGTTGCGGGAGGAGGAGGGATGACACACAGGCTATGAATTTTTACTTCTGAGGCCAAAAGGGCCCTTCTGCCTGCACTTCTATACTCCAACCCACTTTGTGCTTTTGAGGAGGGTCCAGATTGAAGAAACTCTTATCAGTGCTGGCAGCCAAGCCTTGATTGTATGGTTTCTGGAATTTGGGTGGGGCGTCTATGCTTGTTGTGAATGTGCCAAGACATGAAGCAATTTTCAGGCACTCTAAGAAACAAGGAATCATGACTACTAGGTAATTTTATTTTTCCTTCTTTATCACGGGACATGCAACTTTGGTCAGTTTGTTGTCTGTGTAGAAGTTGGGTGGCCCAGATGGAAGAGTGTTAAGGAGAGAGAAACATTTCTTCTTCCTATGTTCAAACGTGGAACTCCAAAACATATTTATAGTAATACCTTCCACTTTAGTGAGAAATAGTAAACTCCAATATGACATTTTACTACTTTTCAGAAAGAAAAACCCCAGGTAATGGTTGAAAGAACTAGACAGTTGATAGAAATTAACTTGACATTAAAGTGAACTCTGGAAATAAGTTTTTTCATTTTCATAGTGAATACATGAAATAATTAAAGAATAAATTTTCTATATTAATACTGGACATGTGTAGCTTACTCTGTTGCTTCAAATATTTGATTTAACAAATTAGTATTAATTCTTTTTTCTGGGTTATCTAAATCAATAAATATAAGAGGATTTGGTCAATACAGTTAACTAAATCAATTTAATAACCTATGTTCTAAGTATGGGCTAATGTCTATCAAATTATAAGCCTATTAGACTGATATGTTATTAATAACAATTAGGTTTGAAAGTTATTGCAGAATAATTCATCAAGAATCAGAGGAAGGTGGAGCAGGTGGGATATGTCCACCTTTCGGAAATCAAACTCAGGCCCTTTCTGATGACATCATAGTCAACAGAATTAACTCAAGTTATTGCTGGGCTTGATGAAATTGATTGCTGAAGATCACCATTTCTAGTAACATTGGAGACTCAGTAGGCAGCAGGGGCTTTTCAGCCACTGGAGCATTTTAAGAAGCAAGAGCTGACTAGCTCTTTGTTGTGTGAGCTATTTCTTGAAATATCTCAGAAATAAGCTCTACTGCAGTCTTCATTTTCCTGCTCAAGCCACCTCTGGACCTCAAATCTCACGTCTAGCTTTACTTAAAGGCCAGAAATATGAGATTTATTTGTCATTAAAACCCTTAGTAGAATCCAAGATTCTGCTTGGTCATTCTGATTGATCATTTTGGAAAGAATGCCATCCCAAGAATATTCCTTTAATTTTAGCAATATTATTTGACTGAGAACGCTTGCCTTTAGATTTTTAAGGTCTTGAATCTTTTTTTTTTTTTTTTT
>JAQIFY010004459.1:0-11751 GCA_028533085.1 Varecia variegata | reverse complement strand
CCTTGCTGCTAATTCACATGTAGGTTGAGATGGATTCACTTCCACTACAGCTTTCAGCTCATCATTATCCACCTTTGTCTCAGGTCACACACGTGGCTCATTTTCAAGATTAAAATCACCAGAGCGGAACTTCTCAAACCATCAGTGTACTGGATGTGGTGTTCATTAGCCACATCCTTCCCAAACACTTCGTTGATATTTCGAACTGTCTGCACTGCGTTGGTTCCACAACGAAACTCATGTTTCAAAATAACATGAATTTTTGACTTATCCATGGTTTCACAAAAATTGCTCTAAAAAAAAATTTGAAAACCATGTGTTTGAAATAATGAGGATGTACCTTCACAATAAAAATAAAACAAGAAGTGTCAAAGTGAAATGTCAGAGATATCAACTGTCAAACTTAGTACTTAAGGAAATCGGACATTTCATATTAATAACCTAATAAATGTAAGTCTGTGATTTAAGGATTAATGTTCACACTTGACAAAATTTTTTTATGTCCTTTTTCTGACTTGAATTTATCACATTTTGAGTATCCCTCACCTGAAATGTGAATGCTTCAAAATCCAGAACTTTTTGTGTGCCAATGTGGTGCTCAAAGGAAGTGCTCATTGGAGCATTCTGGCTTTCCAGTTTTCAGATTAGGGATGCTCAGCCAGTAAGTAAGTATGATGCAAATATTCCAAAATCTAAAAAAATCCAAAATCTGAAATATTTCTAGTCCCAGGCATTTCAGGTAGGGGATACTCAACCTGTATTTACTTGTTTAACAAAAACCTTGTAAGACTAATTTGTGTCTTACGAAAGGCAACATCTTGCTTCCTGTCAATTGTGGGATAAACAGGAACAGGTGGTTTTAGGGACTTTTGACCCAGCTTGCCGGCAAATTGCCCTTCCAAACGTGAGAATCATTATTAAAGTGTTTAAACTAGCCTCATATCTTCTAAAGTAAGTTTTACAATGTTCACTTATTAATTTTCCGTGGCAGGAACCTTCAGCCTGTGGTGTCATCCCAAGTTTGAGGATCGCTGTCAGTCCGTTGTAGAGTTTATTAAGAGAGCCATTATGCACTCCAAGAATGGGAAGTTTCTCTATTTTTTAAGATCCAGGGTTCCAGGTAAGTCTGTAGTTATATTAATTATTCAACTTGGGTATGATCCAGTATAGTATCAAAATGCACCCCCCTCAAAAGGCCACATTTACTTAAAGCTTTTTTCCCCCGGCTGTTATGGCAACTACTCTTCCTACAGAATGCAGTCGTTAATCCCTGACTTTGTACATTAATCCCTTAACACACTGAGAAGGAATCTTTGCTTCTCTGGCCACATGAATGAGAAAACTGCTCCTACCTCTGGTGTCCAGGCATCATGTGAACATTTGACATTCAGAGGTGTTTCCTTTTCCCTGATCCAGGCATCTTGATACTTAAATGTGAGACAGAGAGGTGCGAGCTCTTAGGTCATTTCCACAGGAACCTGGAAGGTAAGAGAGTGTTCACCAGAAAGGCAGGGCAGAGTGTCACGGTGCCTGAATTCAGTTGTACTCTGTTAGGAAGTATCTGCTGTGGGTTTTACCCATGTTGTACTAAACTTGCTATCAAAGAGTACACTTTTTATTGTATCTTGCCATTCCTAACATTGTTGAATACAAAGACTTCTCTCCATTTGGGAGCACTGGGCAGTTCCCATCCTTGTTGGTGTGATTATATAGTCCTCCTGCCCACTAAGTTAGGGAGGTATCTGTATAATCTCTATTGGAGAGGTAGAAGGGATGGTCTGGAGGAATCTGCCTTTATAGTGTTGGGTAAAGCAAAATGACAGGCACATTCATTGGAGGAATTTGTAAGATACATACAGAACTTAAAATGAGAACTTCATGCTTTCCCATTGAATCAAATTAAGATTCATAAACAAGGTGCCAAGAAATTGCTTTAAAATGTAGGAGTTGCAGGGGAGCCTCAGGCAGAACATCAGGAACAGGATTGAGCCAGGTGACAGGGATGTTTTTATAATCTTGGTGATTTAAATAAGGCATGACAGGGTGTGAACTGTATTAATTCTCACTTCATTTAGTGTTTGCCTCAGTGCTGTCAACACAATTGGGTCTTGTGCAGTTGACTTGGTTAAAGGGAAAAGTTAGAATCCTTCCTTATAGGAATTGACTCTGCTTAGCCATTTTTAAAGTTTGTAGCTTTTGGGGGGATATTTATTTAACAAATTTTGTTATTTTGTTATATTTTGTAACTCAGTGTCAAACATTTATTTCATAACTCAGTATGCCCTTAGAACTCATAGCCTCAAAGAGGGGACAGGTAGGAAGACAAAGGCAAGAGCACATATTCAAGTCAGTGCAAAGCGTGGTCATGACCAAAAGGAGCAGGATAGTCAGCTCTGCTGTGGGCAAAACCAGGAAATCTCAGAGAGGATTCTGGACTCTGGAGCATTTCTCTACTTACAGAGTATTAAAAGACTTCATGGAATCTTGGACTCCTCAGGTTCAGCTCGTTTCATTCCGTAAATGTGCCCTGTCTACAGAAATTTTAACTAAGATTCTTAACATTGTAGTAAAGGCTAGAGCTTGTACTATTTGATACTATTTATTGAGTGCCTATTATGTGCCAGGTACTTTGGTCAGGGTCTTTATTTAAATATCTCTGATTTACCATGACAGGATAAGATAAAAATAAATATAAATATCTCTAATTTTTTACAGCAATCTCAAAGTTAGATAAAATAGATCAGTCTATTTAAAGAAATAGATAAGACTATTTTCATTTTGCCAGTGAGGAAACTGGGCTGAAGCTCAAAAGTTAAGTTACTTACCCTAAAGGTAACATAGCTGATTGTCGCTGAAGCCAGAATTCAAACTCCTGCCCAACTAACTACAAAGTCTGTTCTTTATTTACCACCACTCTGTTATGGGAAAAGGTACGGTAATCAAATTGAAAATTGAGTTTGTTAGCATTTGTGGAAACTACGTAAAGAAGGTAGAACCATGTTTATTAGTGGGGAGTTATCTTTAGAATATCTATTTGCACTTAAAATTATAATCAAGTTGTTGCAGGACGCAGTGGCTCATGCCTGTAATCCCAGCACCTTTGGGAAGCCAGAAAGGAGGATCACTTGAGTCCAGGAGTTCTAGACCAGCCTGGGCAACATAATGAGACCCCGTCTCTACAAAAATAAAAAAATTAGCTGGGTGTGGTGGCACGCACCTATAGTCCTAGCTACTCGGGAGGCTGAGGCAGGAGGATCATTTGAGCCCAGGAGTTCAAGGCTGCAGTGAGCTATGATAGAGCCTACTGCACTGCAACCTGGGTGACAGAGTGAGGAGAAGGCAAAGCAGAGTTATTTGCCCTTCAACCATAAGTGACCTTTCTTCGAAGGATTGGGACAAAGAAGGCAAAGGCGGTGATCTCCTTTACCATTGTTTGCTGCCCTCTTTTGCTTATCACGAAGGTGTAGGCATTGTGTGAGCTTGACTTTATTAGGAGAGAGGATTGGGGTAAGAAGTAGTCATTAGCATTTAGGTTGAACTCTGTCAGTCTGCATCAGAGATTTTAACTCAGTAGATGCTAAAATGAGCCTGTGTTCAGACTTGGGAATGATGGTAACTGAACGCCTACAAGGGGCCAGGTACTTCATTTAACCCTTACAAAACCGTTTGAGGGGATATTAGAGTCACCTCTTTTTTTTTTTTTTTTTTTTTTAAGCAGCTTAAGAAACTAAGGTACAGTGAGTTGCAGAGCCAGATGCAATCAATCTCAGGTTTTTCTGGCTCAAATCTCAGAGCTGGATGCGCTAGGAGGGCATTGAGCCTGGTGTCAAGGGGATGCCAGGGATCACGAGAATTGCATAGCTAGCACTAATGGGAAAGTTCTGGATGATGACAAATAAGGAGCAGAAGGAAATTAATTAGAATAAATTGAATAATTAGCATCTTGGGGAGGGACCCTTGATACAAATGATGGTGCCTGAGCTTGGCTCCATCTTATCCCTTTTTATTGTAATATTGGAGCATAGTCCCAATAGATCTGAGGTCACTGGTTACATCTCAGTCAGCCCCCGTCCATTTCACAATTATAAACTGAACCCCTAACGCTAAACAGCAATCTCTTAAAAAAGAAAATGTGACTGGTTTTGCACAAAACCTCTGATCCTATTAGAGCAGACTCAAAGTGAACTTGTCCTTTTTAGTTGGGAGAATCTTCATCATCTGTGAAGTGCATGAAGAAAAAATACCTTTTTTAAAAAAAAAAATCACACTTTGAATTGGATAACTCTTTAAGGAAATTGGTTACTTCCTCTTTTATAACCATCAAGCTTATGATTACTTATTCAGTGACATGTCTTCCCTGTATATCAAGGTTTTTCAACTCAGCACTATTGACATTTTAGGCTGCCCAATTTTTTGTTGTGGGGTCTGTCCTGTGCATTGGAGAAAGTTCCTGTGCATTGGAGAAAGTTTAGCAGTAGCCCTGGCTTCTACCCACTAGATGCCAGGAGCACTCCCCCGACCAAGTTGTGACAATCAAAATTACATCTCCATACACCCCTGGGGGTCAGAATTGTGCCCAGTTGCAAACCACTGCTGTATACTGTGGGGGGTTAAAAAGTATGATTTCTGAAGTCAGAGTGCCACCCCTGGTCCTGTTGGTTACTAGCTGTGTGATCTTAGCCATGTTACTGAACCTCTCCTGCCTCAGTTTTCTCATCAGTAAAATGGGGGTGATAATAGTGCCTACCACATAGAGTTGTTTTGAGAAATGCAAGAAATAATTCATGTAAAATGTTTAAGACAATGCCTGGCACAGAGTAAGGACTCAACAGGTGTTACTTTTTCTCAGTTTAAGATGTTAGGTGCATAGGAAGTGTTTAATGTGGTATCTGTGGTGATCTCCTAGCCCTATAAAGGAGGTACTCGGGATACATTTGTGGAATCACACTCTGGGTGGCCCCTGGGATATCCTTTGTTGTTATTTTATCTTCCCTATCCAATTGCCAGGTCCTCCAGGACAAGATCTGTCTTTCCTTTACTCTATATTATTTTGTATATTAGAACATTCACATATTTGCTGATGAGATATCAGACATATTCAAAATAGATTATTTCATGAATGCTTGTGAAAGAATTTAGGACTCCTTTCCTGGGGATTTATGACCAGAGTTTCTGGGCATCTCCCTAGTTAGTGGTTTGTCCTTGTTTTTGGGGTACAGAGTCATGTCATTCATTGGGCTCCCTTCCTTGCTCTGGCTATATGGCCCCCTCTAGCAACTCTGTAAGACTCCCTCATGTGTATTTGCAAACCACATTTACTCCTGGCTTATTTTCTTCTTTATGTTTATTTGGTATACAGAGTGGTATAATAAACCCCCTGTACCCATCACCCAGCCCCAACAACCATTAGCCCATGGCCACTCCTGCCCTGTTCTCATACCTATCCACTCCCTCATTGCATACTAGTATTTTGTTTAAGTATACTTTATTGAAATGTAATATACATTAAAAAGCATAAATCAATTTTTATGCACAGTCATTATTTTGGATCAAACCCCAGATATTTTATCATCTGTGAATATTTCAGTTTTTCTGAAAGGTAATGACTTTTTTAAAAAACTTACTTTAAAATATGTTTAGATTTATAGAAAAATTACAAAGATAACACAGAGTTCCTATATACCCCCATGACCAGTTTCCCCTATTATTAACATGTGACATCAGCATGATACATTTGTCACAATTAATGAACCATTATTTTTATAGACCTGTGTGTGTGTGTGTGTGTGTGTATATTTTTTTTTTTTTTAAGACAAGGTCTATCTCTGTCTCTGTCACCCAGGCTGGAGTGCAGTGGTGCCATCATAGCTCACTGCGGCCTTGAACTCCAAGCTCAAGTGATCCTCCTGCCTCAGTTACCCAAGTAGCTGGGACTACAGAGGTGCACACACCATCATGCATGGCTAGTTTTTTAGATTTTTTGTAAAGCTGGGGTCTCCCTACGTTGCCCAGCCTGGAATACATTATTAACTAATGTCCACACTTTATTCAGATTTCTCTTTTACGTAATGTCCTTTTTCTGTTCCAGAATACCATCCATGCTACCACATTATATTTAGTTATCATGTCTCCTTAGGTTTCTCTTGGCTGTGACAATTAGATAATGACTTTTTAAAAAGTATATTCATGATATCATTTCACACCTAAAAAAAACTAACAGTGATTACTTAATATCAAATACCTGGTCAACATTCACATTTCCAGTTATTTCATAAATGTCATGGTTTTTGTTTTAGCTTTTTTTTTTTTCACTTTTTTTTCCTAGACTACTTGAAGTCTGATGTTTTAGCTTTTTATTTTGAGATAATTTTAGACTCAGAGAGAGTTGCAGAAATAGTACAGAGTTCTTGTATACCCTTCACCCAGCTTCCCCTAATGTTAACATCTGATATTACCATGGTGAAATTATTAAAACTAAGAAATTAACACTGGTACAATACTATTAACTAAACTACAGACCTTATTTGGATTTCACCAGTTTTTCTACTAATGTCTTTTTTTAAAATCCAGGATCTATTTCAAGATCCCATATTTCTTTCATTGTCATGTCTCCTTAGTCTCTTTCAATCTGTGACAATGCCTCAGTCCTTCCTAGTTTTTCATGATATTGACAGTTTTGAAGAGTACTGATCAGTTATTTAATGTTCCTCCATTTGGGTTTGCGTAATTTTTTTCTTGTGATTAGATAGATCAAAGCTATGCATTATTGGGGGAATACCAAAGAAGTGATGACTCATTCTCAGTGCATTGTATCCGGATGTACCTGTCAATGGCTTAACTAGAAAAACAGTTTTATGAATTGAGATTCAGTTAACATCTTCATATGGCAATTGATTGTGTCTTAAATTTCTTTTTTAATTTATAGTTTCCCTCTTCCATCTCTTTCTTTTTTCCTTTTTTTCCTCTTTTTTTTCCTTGCAATTTATATATTTGAAATATTGTCCTGCCTGGAATTTGCCTATCGCATCCCCATGGTATAGTTTAATGTGTTCTTCTGTCCTCTGAATTTCCTATATAAAATGGTAATTGGATCCAAAGGCTTGACCCAGTTTAGATGTTTTTTGTGTGGAAGGTGACAGCACTACTTCATAGGTGATGTTGTATCAGTGTTTCTTTTCTTTCTTTTCTTTATAAACAGAAAACCACACGAATCTAATGCATGCTTTAATATTGTTATAAGGCAAAAGAACCAGAACTTTGCCAGCCACTCCAGAAATCGTTCCATGTTCCCCACCCCAGTCTCTACACCACCTTTATAGTAATTATTTCCTTTTGTTTTTCTATTAATAATTTCATCACCCAAATATTATGCATCCCTGAACACTATAGTCTTTTTTTTTTTTTTTTTTCTAGACAGAGTCTCACTCTGTTGCCTGGGCTAGAGTGCCGTGGCGTCAGCCTAGCTCACAGCAACCTCAAACTCCTGGGCTCAAGCAATCCTTCTGCCTCAGCCTCCCAAGTAGCTAGGACTACAGACATGCATCACCCCACACAGCTAATTTTTCTATTTTTAGTAGAGACGGGGTCTCTTTCTTGCTCAAGCTGGTCTCAAACCCCTGACTTCAAGCAATCCTCCTGACTTGGACTCCCAGAGCACTAGGCTTACAGGCGTGAGCCACCGTGCCCAGCCTAGTCTTCTCATTTTTAAAGAATTTGATGTCTTTTAAATCTCTTAGTCTGTAGGTTTCTCTATTTCCTTAAAATTTATTTATTGAAAAATTAGGCTATTTGACCTGGAAAATTTCCCTGGATTTTACTGATTGTATACTCTTGGTGTAGTTTAGCATGTTGTTCTGTCCTCTGTATTTCTTACAAATTAGCAGGTGTCTGATCCAAACTCAGGCTTGATCCTTTTAGCAAGGATCCAAGGTAGTGTTTGACATGCCAATAGGAAACATGTGATATCTGGTGTGTCTCATTCATTGGAGGTTGCAAAATGGTGATACTCTAATTTTATCACTTCCTTTTTATTTATTAGGTGGAATAATATTACAGAGACATTTCCTCTTATCTATTATTTGTTTACCAGATTCATATAGGAAAAGCAGGATAAGTACTAGATTATTTTGCCTTATTTATGAATTTTCAAGACAATGAATTGGTTCTTTTTTTTTTTTTGAGACAGAGTCTTCACTCTGTTGCCCAGGCTAGAGTTGCCGTGTCATCAACCTAGCTCACAGCAACCTCAAACTCCTGGGCTCAAGCGATCCTCCTGCCTCAGCCTCCCAAGTAGCTGGAACCACTACAGGCATGCGCCACCATGCCTGGCTGATTTTTTCTATATATATTTTTAGTTGTCCAGCTAATTTCTTTCTATTTTTAGTGGAGACGGGGTCTCGCTCTTGCTCAGTCTGGTCTTGAACTCCTGAGCTCAAATGATCCACCCGTCTCGGCCTCCCAGAGTGCTAGGATTACAGGCGTGAGCCACCGCGCCCGGCCTGAATTGGTTCTATATCATTCTTTGAAGGTGACCATTGAAAGAAATGTTATGAACTCATGGAATTAAACATATTTGATGGGTTTCAATCCATTACAGTTATTGATTATTGAAGCTCATATTGTCCCATCTTTGGCCAGTGGAAGCCTCTTTATGTTGGAGTATTTTTTTCCCCTCCCTCCCTTCTTTTATATAACAGGTTTATTATTGAAATATAATAAACTACCTGAGTTAAATATATTCAAGTGAGAAATTTGTGTTTGAATTCTTTTTTTCCTTTTAATGGAGAGGACCAACCACATGAACAAGAGCTGTAGAGCTTAAAATTATAAGCCTTAGCCTTGAAGAGAGGGGAGTGGGAGGGAGGGAACTAGGAGAGGCTAATCATAACTCAGGGGACTGTGACTGTCCTGGACAGCCCCCTTATCAGACAGTTAGAGGGGCAGGCACTCTGGAGACACTCCTGGAGAAGCCCCACGAGAGGTTCCCTGGGCTGTGGCAGAGCCACCGGTAGCTCTTCCTTAGAGGAGGTGTTCAAGGCAGGCCAGCTTCATTGGTTCTGTGGCATGGGCAAGTTCTCTAAGCTAAATGGGTCTCAGGTTCTTCATATGTGAAAGGAGAGTGGTGGTATCTGTCTCAAAGTATAGTTTTGAAGACTAAATAAGTTAAATGTTCTTAAAATAAGCTTACTTGTTTAATAACAGTAAGTATGTATTTTGATTTTTTTTTTTTCTTTTTTAGAAAGTCAGTTGTCAGCAACCATGAAAAAAAGGCTTTGGGAGGCAATCTGCAAGCTTTAACTTTTTTCTTCTCATGCCTCCAGACAAAATTTAAAAACTGTTTGAAATTAAACCCCAATAATAGTAGATATTTTACTTTCCAACCAGTTGTGTCTACAGAATTTCTTTTGATATGACAATGGCCGAGAAAAGAATTCTTTCAAAGATTTTGCAACTCAGATTCTTTGTCAAAGCAGTTTGCTTGTTTACCTTCCATAGCCCCTTTGTTGATTGAAACCAGGATATTCTTAGTTCCCCTGAACCATTCCAGTGTTCCTGCTATTCTGGATGTCTCCATGCTGTGGCGTCAGTCCTTCGGGTGTTGGGGTGCCCCGCCCAGAGCCTGCTGCTGTTGATGCATGGGGGTGTGGTGCTCCCGTTGAGGCCCTTCTCGGTCAGCAGGCCCTTTTGCCCTGAGTAGTACTCCTCTCAGCTTGCTCAAGCACTGTAGTTGTTGTTCTTTTAAAAACATCATCCTCTTTTTTTCTGTTCCTATAACCCAGCCTAAAATTTCAGAAGCAGGAAGAGGGGTGATGGGAAGTAGGGAAGTAGATATAAGATGTGGCTAAACCTGATTGTCCTAACTTGAAGTAAATGGAAGGAGTAATAGGCTTGTCAACTTGGATCCCAGCTGTTGCCTTTTTGTTACCAGCCTCTTTACTTAACCAGTTGGAATTTGATGGGGACCCCTCTGAACAGCCTTTCTGAGTCCTCACCTTCAGGAGACTGCTAGATGTGCCGAACAGTGTGTCTTCTATTCCTAGCAGGGATGCTTTTGATTCTTGCTCTGCCCTTAGAGCCTCAGGCCTAGGACTGGCCATTTGCCTCCGGGCAGAGTCTCTAGCTTGGCATTATTCATAGGTCTGAGGAGCAAGGCTCTCAGAGGTCAGGGAGGCCCTTGGCAGAGGAGAATAAATTCCTTTGCATGAAATATGATAGTGGTGCTTCTGCAGATGGAAATCAACAGCCCTTTGTAGAAGGGCTTTTGCACAGAATTACATATATGAACGATAAAGAAGGCCCATTTCCCCTCCCTGGATTCTCTTTATAAGGGAAGTTGTATGGCCAGGTGCAGTGGCTCACGCCTGTAATCCTAACACTCTGGGAGGCCGAGGTGGGAGGATGGCCTGAGCTCAGGAGTTGGAGACCAGCCTGAGCAAGAGTGGGACCCTGTCCCTACTATAAATAGGAAAAATTGGCCGGGCATGGTGGCATGTGCCTGTAGTCCCAGCTACTCAGGAGGCTGAGGCAGGAGGATCGCTCCTGAGCCCAGGAGTTTGAGGTTGCTGTGAGCTAGGCTGACACCACAGCACTCGCCCAGGCAAGAGTAAGACTCTGTCTCAAAAAAAAAGGGGGGGGGGAGTTGTATAATAGTTAGCTCATTGCTCCCTCTGAATATTTCCCTTTGTTTTCATTCTTGAAGGACTGCCACCAACTCCTGTCCAGCTGCTCTATCCAGTGTCACGTTTCAGCAATGTCAAATCCCTCCAGCATCTTTGCAGATTCCGGATCCGACAGCTCGTCAGGATAGATCATATCCCGGATCTCCCACTGCCTAAGTACAGTGGGATCATTAGGGTTGGGGCAGGAAGGGAGGGAACGAGTTACAAATGTCAGTGAAGCCTGTAAGCTGCTTAGGCAGAGCCTGGCATAAAATATTCACAGGTATTATCCTTTCACTTCTCCTGTGTCTTAGCTCCTAACTCTGGAACTGTCATATGGCAGCCAGCAGGGAGGAGAAAGTGTGTCTATTGGCCTCCCTTCTGCAATCTCTATGAAGAGTAGAGTGGAAGTGGTAAGACTGCAGGAGACAGAACTATAATAAGTGAGAAAATAGGAATTTTTAGGTTGGCAGAGTCTTTGGTATAGTCTCAACCATATAGGGAACGAAGATGGGTTGAACAAAGGAGGTATTTCTTTTGTATTCTGTATAAATAACCTTTTGTGTACGTATATCCCTCGTTTGTTTTCCACAGACCTCTGATCTCCTATATCCGAAAGTTCTACTACTATGATCCTCAGGAAGAGGTATACCTGTCTCTAAAGGAAGCGCAGCTCATTTCCAAACAGAAGCAGGAGGTGGAATCCTCCACGTAGCAAGGGGCCCCCTGCTGATCGCCACCAGGGGTAGGTGCTCTCTGCCTCACTGCCCAGCCACATGGCTTCCTGGGCAGCTACCATCGTGCACTGAGCCCCGTGTCCCACCCCCTGACTCCCCACATGTATAGCCCTGATCAGACATCTGTCCATAGAGTTACCAAATCTGATAATGAGTCCCTAAGGGGCATATACCCCCACTTGGGAGAAAAGCAGACAAACATGAAAGGCTTAAAGAATATTTGCCAAGAAACATGCAAGCTAATCACGGAACAAACAAGGAGGAGGACACACAAGTGTGTGAGTGTGCAGCCTTCTCTCATACTTTGGCTCATCTCCCTGACATTGTGCAAATGATATGTAAAGCAGGAAACCAAA